>JAUZND010007921.1:0-30491 GCA_034780555.1 Coelogynopora nodosa | reverse complement strand
ATGTTTCAAAGTACAAAACATGTTTCAAAGTACAAAACATGTTTCAAAGTACAAAACATGTTTCAAAGTACAAAACATGTTTCAAAGTACAAAACACGTTTCTGAAGTATAAATAAAATTGCAACAATAAAAAATTTTAATCATAATATGGAAGTGCTTGCCTATTTGCCTATGGTTAAAAGGTGTAGTGGCCCTACTGCCAGTCTTTCTTAACTTCATTCTCATACATTTTATATTACAATTGTACAATAATAACATTACAGTTCAAGAGACAATCTAAAAAAAAATTAAATAATTTTATTGTTCAGAAGAATGTTTAATAATAATTTTTTGCATAAAACAACATTAAGAAATATAAATAATTTTATATTACCCAAATTATACATTTTGTATAACCAAACCAAAAGGACATTCTAAACACCAAAAAATAATATAAATTTGTCTATATGGTAATAATAAACATTTAAGAAAATATAACATATCTTATAAATGAACTAAATGGCAGACTGGCAGACTTATTTAAGTCTGTTATCTGTCTGTGGTGTTTAAAAATTATGTTACATACAATACTATCGTAAAAGATAATAGGTAGGAGAGAGTAGAATATGCTACAGAGAGAATATGACTGTCACATAGCACATAACAGGGAGGAATGAAATTTATGAATTATTGCAAAGATAATTAGCGCGGAATTTTTTAAATTGTCGGTCGGGGGGGGGGGGTAGTGAGTAATGTGTGTAATGTAGGTAGTGTATAATGTAGTTTAATAAAGTTTGATATAGCATAATATTTTGTTTTTACAATATTATGTCAAAATTGTAAAATATATAGCATATAAAACAAAGTCAATTATCATAACTGGAAACAAAATACAATTTTATATATAATTATGCCTGGTAATGGCATATATATATGCCATTTTATGAATGGCAGACCATTTAAATTAATGAAACACACATGCACCATAATTAAAGTTAATGATAATTAGATGAAAATTCATTTATATGACCAATCAAAAATAATTAAGACAATATAAAGTGAAACAGACACTATAATTGACCATCTATGACTATAGACTATAATTTTAAAAGATATTTTAATGTAAATAATGTTTAATAATAATTTTTATACCAAACAACATTTAAAAATATAAAAAAATTATATTATTCAAACAGTTTTACAAAATGACATTCTGAACACCAAAAATAATATATATTTACCTAACATGTTATAAAGTACAACATGTAATATATATAAACTAAATGGTAGACCATTTAAATCAATAGAAAATATGCACACTATAATTAAGTTTCATGATAATTATGTAAAAATTCACTTATATGACCAATCAACAATTTAAAGACAATATAGAATGAAACAGACTCTACATACAACTGACTAGACAGTTAATAAACACAATATACAATGTATACTTAACAAAGCTATTATTAGAATTCCTGAACACTTACTTTATGTACATAAGGTAGTGTTTAACACACAAGAGCTTAGTTTTTTTTATCCAACTCTTCTACCATTTAACATGAATTAGTTTTTATTATTATGGAAATATTCCTCTAGAAATGAACTACCTACTAAACTGATAAAACTATTTGAAATAATTCTTTATAGATACCAATGAAATGAAATTCCCAAAGTTACCATATTGCATGGATATCAATCAACACAGAATGTCGAAAAAGGAAACAAACTCAATTTATTCAGAGACAGAAAAGTAACAAAGGATCAAGGAAGAGTCAATGCTTCTGACTAAAATTAATGAGTAAACACAGAAAAGCCCAGAGAAGAAATTAACCTTGAAAGATTTGAAACAGAAAGTACAAGACAAAATGATGAAATATGTTGAACTATTTAATGATATGAAAAATAATGATGCAATAGAATGTATTGAAGAAGATATTGAAAAAATTCAAGAAGATACCTCTTTTGTTGACTAGTTATAATTCAGCTCTACATGAGAGTATCAAACATTTGGTTTGTTTTTGACAAAAAAGGGTCTTTTGACTCGAAATTAATAACTCACTTAGTGAGTAAGTAATGATGTCAGTAATGATGATTTTGAGAAATCATTTAACAAATCACTTTATGATTTTGGTAAACAAATGCTTCCATAATATTTAACCAACATTTTGAAGTAAATTTTCATCTCAAACTATGTACAATGATATATTATTTTGATGATGAATTATTTCCTTAGAAGAAACTATATTTTTAATATATTATAAAACAGAACTGTGTTACTTTGTTAAATATTTCTATGTTTTCCTCTAAACAGATTTTGTTTTTGCATTAATAAAAATCATATTTTTTTATTTGAAAGTATTCATATAATATTACATTTTATGAAATAATGATAATAATAGAACAAACGGGTTCAAATTTATATATACATAGACTCTGTGTTCCAGTGTTGCCATTATATAAAATAATGTATAGTGAATTGGTAAGTATAGGCTAAACTGTACCTATACAACATTTTGTGGTAAGAACTGGAAGCAGAATTATTTTTAGTAGCAACAATGTCTCTAATTATGCTAAGTATAAGCAATTAAAAAGTGTAACAAATTAACCTATTTGAAATTTAAGAAATAAAAAATGGGGGGTTTGCTATTATATAAAATAATATTAAATTGTTAATTGGAAAGTTCAGGTGAATGCATCATTCATGGAAAGAGCAAGAAACAGAATAAATTATAGTTACAACTATATATCTATTTATACTAAGCTACAGTGCACTGAACAGTCAGCATTTAAAGTGCATTTACTTTTTTTGGGGAGGGGGTGATCCAGAGTTGACAACCCTTCTGCTACTAAAATGTAGTTGGCACAAGAGCTGAGAAACAATTGTAACAACCTACCACTGGTAAGTTGCAACATGAAATGAAACATCAAGTTAGTACATTATGAATAAAAACTTACTACAAATCAATCAGTTTTACTACTAACTAAATTACATAAACTTATAAAAGAACATGATTATATAACTCTTGCTCTAATGAGCTCAGTTGTTTCCCCTGTTATTGCACACATTGTTTTAACATAGATCTTCATTATTTGATAAATAAAGACAAGTAATGTTTACTTACATGCCTTGATGAATGGTGAAAGCTCATATTTTTGTATTAATTGTAATAAAACTTCAAATTTTATTGTGGTTTTTCAATTGCATCTTCATCATTTCTTAATTGGTGTCTCAAAAATTTTTGTGATGGCTCATCTTTTGCAGATTTAGTTACTAGGAACACTGTATTAGGTTTTATCTATAAATTAAGTTAAATTTGTTTTACCTGGTCTATCAATTGACTGGTTTTTCACTTTCTAGCTCTGACATATAATCTTCTATAACCACAGGCAGGCCATACCATTTTTTCATGTTTTATGCCTTTTGTAATTTATACAAAGAATAATGAAATTTATTATAATATTTGCTTTAATCTGGTTTATTGGATGTTTGTTGATATAATTACTTTCTATAACATGAATTTTGTATTGTGTTTTTTTCATATAGGATTTTATAATGTTATTTTTCTATTACTTATTTTGAATAGTTTCTGTTATTTTGCTATAATATTATTAAGTTAATTTTGTTTTAATTTTCCACATTTATATATTTTTTACTAATAAATATATATAAATATAAAAAAATTAATATATATATTGATAAATTTATAGTAATATGTAATATATATATTTTAATTATTATACAGGGTGTCTACATGTATGTGATATTCACATATATACGTGAATTATATGTGAATTCAAAAACTCAGCCATTTCCACTATAAAAATATGTGATTTGGGTGATTTTTGGAAAAATATATGTGACATTTTATTCTAATACATGAAATTTTTGTCATATACATGAATTTATAAATGTATGGCTTATAATAATTTTTTAGTACCCTTTCCAGAGTTGGTGAAGATCTACAACATAATAATGCGTGCGAAAAGTAGCAGCGAGGATTTGTATAATGCAAGGAGTATAAACGTTTTCCTACTATCCAATGGATCTGATTGGTTGGATTCTATGGAATTCTCCAATTACGCATTGAATAGGCGCATTCCGTCTACCTATATAGAGTTCATATACATAAAAATATACGTGCATTCTATTGGATATACATTAAAAAAAATCTCCTTTTAGTGTAGACACCCTGTTATATTTTTAGAGGACTTATACAATGTCCCATTTTAAATTCTACATTATTATCCTGTGTAATCATATATACATAATGATATTTCTTATTAATAAAAAATAAACAAAAATAACCTTGTAAATAAATTAATAATTATATAAGAATCTTAATAGTTTCAAAAAAATTATCTGAATAATTAGCAAACATGTCACAGTATTATTCAAAATTTAGCATGACTATAAAAATTATATATAATGCTGTCAACCATTCACATAGATTTTATACTTAGCTACTTTTGTAATTGCTATTCACAAAGAAAATTATTTTCTTTTGATGCATATGGTATTGCCGAATTAACAACCTGACTCTGTTAATCTATATCTTATAAGCATATATAAAATATTTAATATTTAAAAATCATTTTGCTGTCTGTTGTAGACCTACAAAACCTGTAAACATATATTCTCCTAAAAGTTGTTCTCTTAAAAGAGTCACAGAGTCACTTTAATTAAATGTGAATCAATGAAATTGCTGTTACTCTGATGACAATTTGAGGACACTGCATGTCACAAGTATAAACATTAAACTTTCTTGATTATCTCCATGGAGCGATAGTAACATCTATCGCTCCATGTTTATCTCATAATAACTGAAGTCCAGGCTTGAATAAAGAATATTGTGAGACAATAATTAGCCATGTCTAAAAAGGTGAAAATTGTGATTGAAAGAGTATAGAAAGATAATGTAATTGCATTATTAAGCAACAAGTGACTTTTGGAGTCACTTATAGTTTTAATTGTATGATATCGCTCAGAAACAAGCATGTACTGGTTGGTATACTGAGGATGTTGGGGATTATGACACAAGAACAGCTGTAGGAGGCTGACATACAGTCTAATAAAAAATTTGGTTGCATAAATAGTTTTCTTTTTGCAAGACTTTTTTAACTGAATGTCTGAAAATTTTATTTCATGCATTTAATATTATATACAAGTAAGGTATTTGTATTAGATATATATTTTATTAATTTTGTCTTTTATTAGTGGTTGTTAGTACTTCATAATTATAGATGATATATTGTAATAGACATAACAGAATGCAACTTACAATGCATGTATAAATTTAAATTATATTATTTTTTTATAATTTTAATAAAATATTTTTATGAAATTATAAACGGATCTGTTAGGTGTGAACTTTAAATATTATGAAACTGTAATTTATGACCATGTTTTTACTATTTGTTATTAATACTATATTTATACATTAATTAATTATTAGCTTTTATAATTTAAACTTCAATGGATGTTAAAAATCGTTTGAAAGTATTCTAAATTACAATTGATTATAAATCTATGTTAAATTGATTAATTGTTGAAATATTATATATCATTATATATTTGTTAAATTATGAAATGTATGTGTTTTATAACTTATTAAAACATAAAAAAATATATTTTGTTAAATAAAATGAATTTTGTTCTGATAATTTTATTTGTATTCTTATTATGTAATATACAATACATGAAAAGTGCAAGGTGTGAACCTTTTAATTTGTGGAATTAAAAAGTATAATAATTTTTATATATTTTTTTATAAATTATTAATCAAAGGTTACATTTCTAATCAGAGTTAAATATTATACAGTCAACATAGAATATATCTATATTTTAATGCTGTTTTTGTAGCTTCAATTATTTTGTATATTAATTTTTCAGATTTCCTGAATCCTTTACCATGAAACTTCAAAAGCAGATCACTTCAGTGGCTGATATACATACCTGGGAAAAGTGCCAAGCATACAGTGATATTTTAGGATTTATTCAGTCAGTTAATAGGGCAGTTGTTGGGAAAAAATTAACTGATTCAATCACATGCAGTGAGGTTAGTGGAGAGCAATAATATAATTTATGATTTCATAAAAAATTTCACTTTTATGTTGTTAATGTATCTATTGGTGATTTTATTTTTAGGTGAGAATTTAATTTTTTAATAATTCAAAGTTAATTTTTTAAATTAAACATTTCAGTATGTATTGATTGTTTATTAATTTAAAAAGAAACACATTATTGTTATAAAGGCAAATCTGTTTATTTTCTTTTTTAAGTGGATTATATATATTTAAATTAGACATTTACGGTCATGAAAAATATACAATCACATAATTAAATTGATAAATGATTTATTTATTTGTTTGTTATTCGTATTCATTTATACTTGTATTTACATATTCGACCAAGTTATACTATTGACTGCATTTCATATAAAGTTAAAGGTACCTAGTTTTCTGTATTGACTGTTATTTAAATTTTACCGTAGTAATAGTATATATGTAAGTGGCGCCTCATACCCAGTTAAAAATAGATCATGACTCCGCCGCCCGAAGCTGAACCCATTTCCTAATAAACCAGGGTTCGAAATTGGGAAATTCTAATTTCAATATCCCAAATCAATCCGGGAATTCTATTTGCTCACAATATTTTTAAGAAACCAATGGGCAATTGCTTACAATCTTAACATAAAACAACCCTATGTAAACGCACACAGAGAGCTGAGAGATAACTGTTTTCTTCAGTCGCTTCAAACCGTTGAACCAATTATATATCTATACCTTTTTCAATCTTGTATTACTTTAAACTAGTGCAATATTAATCTGATTTTCTAATATTAAGGTTCATTTTATTCAACGAAATGGACCCCTTTATAGCGTAACAGAAATCGATACCGCTACGGACCTAACTCGTACCATCCCAATATAATGCAAGTGTGTTAGCGGTCAACTTAGACTAGTAGAATATGTTAAGGGGAAATAAGTTTCTGATAGTAGGCCGTATTTTTGAAGACTTAGGCAAAAACAGCTCACGCAGTGTTGCGTTGAAATTCGAAGTCTCCGTACTTTGCAAATAGAGGACTAAATGTTTGTCAGCTTCACACTAGCGACTTAATCGTGTAACCTACTCGGCGGATCCGGACACATAGTTGACACTATATCATATCATGGATACCCGATGATTTGTTTACTTGCGGAACCAAAGGGACCTATACGCTGATGTAGTCTTGTGACTAAATCGACTAAAAAAAACCAAATCTGCATTTCACTTTTTTTTTAAGTATCCCCTAATCAGATTTTTACTGGTAGTATGATTTATTTTGCTACATGATTGATGTAACTCAGGTTCTAGCCCACTCTCCCGTTCCTGGCTTGCATCAGTGTTAGTCGAGTGATTGCGACTTTTAATGGGTTCGTATTGCCTGATAAAAGTGCTACTTACACCCTTCCTTGGGATGATTGTCGGCGCTCTTAAAAAATATAACTTTAAAAAACTATCCTTAGACTTTAGTCTCGTTATTCCCCTTCCAGGATATCATCAAGGTATGCACACTGTTGGAGGCCTTAAACAGTCACATCGACCAAGTTCCTCCTGATGAACAGCCCCAACGCTTCGGCAACAAGGCCTTCCGCGTCTACTACGCCTGGCTAGAGACCGATTGCGGCCGTCTGATCACTGAGCACCTCCAACCAGCGGCGGTGTCGTCAAGGGGGGCAGAGGAGGAGAGCAGCACAACCACCGCCCCTGCTGGCCTCACGCCTGAAGTGGTGGGGGAGTGTGCCGCCTATCTCACGGAGTCGATGGGCAATTCGACCCGGATTGACTACGGCACAGGGCATGAGCTAGCCTTCGTCGCCTTTCTCGTGTGTCTGTTCAAGGTGTGGTAGTTTAGGGTAATTTTTTGATTGGTAAATTTAAACAGAATTTTTGATCTATCGTTAAATTCTCAGGATTATGCAGATTTTAGATCTGTTTATCGTTTTCTTTCTTGCTCCTCTTATCTCTTAAATATATTAGTGGAATATAATAATTTTGTAATAGTTTTTAAATTGATATATTTATTTTTAACAATATAAATTTATTAGGTTATGGTATACAGGGAATTTAGATAAACTCAAAATCACCTATAGATAATTATTGTTAAATGAGTTAGTTAGACAAATAATGAAGGAAAAGTAGTTACTTTAAAATTTGTCTATTTTTAAAACTGTTTCACGCTAAAACTTGTTACAGATTGAAATTTTGTTTTAATAAAAAAAAATGGGTTAATATTTTATTTAAATTTGGTTAGTTAAAAAAATCTACTTTTTATGATGCTAGAATAACAAAAATATGTCATAATCATAGTATATGTTTTCCTGAGAATAAAAATTTGTCTTAAAAAAGGATTATTTTAATCATTTCAAATTAAAATGAACCTACATTTTTAGAGTATAGTATGCTTTGTACCACTAGAAAGAGAATTAAAAATTATAACGTATACATTTTTTGATCAGGAAAGAAAATTTTAATAATATCCTCTTTTTCCGCTTTAAAAATTGCTCTTTTCAATAGTTTCGGTAGGTTCATTACTATGCACCTGACCTGCATAGTAATTAATAAGGGATAGACAGCAAGTCACACTTAATTTGTTTATCTAGAAACAGTTACAGGGAAGTACGTGTAGTCGCTTAATAGTACTGATTACACGAAAAGTCTGCGGTGTTGCTAATAGTATCAAATGAAAAAGGGGCATTACCTATTTTGGTTAAACAACTTTTGCTCATTGAACTATTCAGTTATAATGAGCATTTTTAATAGACGCTTTTCGAAGTCAATTTAGCCTGAGATGGGTCAAATTGACACACCAGTGCCGTTAAGTACATTTTAGTACATTATGATGTAGCTTGCGATTCGTACTATTTAATGTATTCTCTAGTAAGACGTTTGGTTGGCTGTCTATGTAGCTACACTTATGTGCATTGGATAAGAAAAATATATACAAATTTAAAAAAAATTGTTTTCTGTTTCTGATCAATAATGACGTCATGATAGTTATCAGTATGCGACAAATATATTATTTGGTAGAAGATATTCAAAGATTAATTCAGTTATCAATTTTAATTTCAGTCTGACGGCTTAAATAGTTTTTGATAGAAACGCAATTTTTAGGTCTAAACGGCAAATTCTTTTTGAATAGTTTTGTAATACTTCATGAAGTTTTAGTAACATGTATGGAGTCGATAGTGCATTAAGTATTAGACAGGTACAACTGCTCATATCAGAATGATAACCCCCTAGTAGGTGTTCAGTCTGTATAGTGAACTATCCAGGGTGCTTGCATTCCAAGCTCTAGTATTCACATAAAACACCTCTGAACCGCCCTTCACTCCTGTCCAGACGGGCGTGCTGCAGCCGGAAGTGAGGGAGTTTGCTGCGGTGGGCCTCCGCGTGCTGCCGGTCTATCTGGACCTTGTGCGCCGGCTGCAGGGCACCTATCGGATGGAGCCTGCAGGGTCGCAGGGCGTCTGGAGCCTTGACGACTTCCAGTTTGTGCCCTTCATCTGGGGCAGTGCCCAGCTCCTCTGTGAGTCTCTCTCTCTCTCTCTCTCTATCTACCTCTACCTCTCTCTACTTCTGTTCTCAGCTGAAACTGTAAAAAAAGTTACAAAACTAAAGAAGTCCATCTAAAATAATTGATTAAGTAAATGTAATACAGAATTCTCTCAAGATGAGATCATTTAAATAATTAATTATTACAGTTTCGGTAAACTTGCGAAAATTTTTGAATTTATATCATGGCTGGCAGATCGCCTGCTCAAACAACACGCAGCACCAGTGGTGGTGAGTCATTTCAGAAGATATTGGTAACAATTAATATATAATATTTGATACGTTTGTATCTCTTCCTATTTCTCTTTTTATCTCTTTTTTGTTGTTGTAAAATTCGGCATATATCTTAAAGGAAATATTTGAGACAACTCATGTTGCTGTATTTGTCTCTGTTTTCACTCTTTTCAATGAATTGGTTACTATTCTAATCGAAATGCCTCATAATAAATTGTAAATAACCCGCTTTGTGCATCTTACGTGTAAATGAATGGACCATTATCATAGTGAGTTGTTCTTGGCAGTAGAAATGTCGATTGCGCGTGTATGCATTTTAAGAGTTTTGCGAATTTTTAAATTTAGAACGCTAAACTCAAGTTTCGCACACTTCTCTTCTTTTGGCGTAATGCTAATATTATTGATCATGTAGTTAGGATGGAACCTAGGAAATTCTTAAACCTTTAGATTTTAGTTGAATAATTCATTTTTATTCTGAACTTTTATGATGTTAGATGCGTAAATTTTAAAATACTTGGGTTACCCAATTTTTTAAACCGGCAAAAAGCCACAAACTGTTTCAATGTCATTATTAAAATGTGTCTGATGATGTACATTTATTCGCATTGTTGCGTTTATTTTGAGTGTCCAGTACACTAGACCGGTAAGCCCGACGCTGTCAATGATGTTATGCAGTTTTCTTTGTGTACAGATGTAGAAAAATGCTGTATATCACACTGCCCGTCAAAAGTTAAATATGAATTTAGTATTGTGCTTATAACCATTACAAATGGTACCTTGAATTTAATAAATATAATATTTTGTAATTATGTACTTACAAAATTATTTGTACACTCTCTTTATGGTTTTTTTTAAAAAATTTGACAGTAATTATTTGCCTTAATTATTCATAAAATCAGAACTCATGGTAATACATGTTCAGACGTCGACCTGTCGATTTTAGTTTTATTTAACATTAACATTAATTATGTCTGATAATGTAAAATATTCACAAAAAATAGCACCGATTCAAAACAGTAGCAGTGCGCAGAATAATGAATAAATACTTCGATTTCTAGAAATAAACACTTTAAATAGTTATTTATCATTGTTGGTTATTATATTTATTCAGTATTATTTTAAGTTAGTATAAGTTCACGTTAATGCGGTTTAATTTCTGAAATAAACCATCTTTTATTATTTTGTCTTGTTGAGATTTTTTACTTAAAATAATTTAATTATTTGATACACTACTTGTAGTAGTCTGGGACATAATTATTATATTTTGTAATATCACTTTTAAAACTAAAATTTTTTTAACCAAGTGTCTTTATCCAATGAATATTAAATAATTTCAATGACGTAAATTCTAAAATAATTAATAATCCACGATTTATATAATATTTTAATAGTGGTTAATTTTAAATACCGTCACTTATAGTGATTTATTTATTTATAATTTTTGTCCTATTTTATCCTATATGTATTACTGTGCCAACTCTTTGAAATTATCCGCCAAATAAAATTAATGATGTCACATATCGATAGAGGGTTGCTATCACACTCCAGTCATTTCTCTACTCGCAAATCCCAGCCAGGCTAATGGAGAGTCATTTCTCCTGTCGTTTCTTTATTTAAAAAATACAGTCACCTGAAGCTGTCTATGACATAAGTGCCAACTGTTTTTTTTAAATTATAATATGTTAAAGGGTGTTCATTCCTTAGTTAAACATAGTTTTATTTTAGGTTACGATCCCCACTACACTACGTATAAACAATAAGCTGCATCATAGATGACTACATGATACAATTTAATCACACCTTATTCAATCTACTGGGAAAAGGTGCCTTATTCAATTTTATTGTAAAATACCTTTTAATTTTGTTTATTAATTTTTGTTAGTCATTCGAAAAATACACATAAATATAGAAAACATTTATTAAATTTTTAAAATTTATTTTTTATTTAAAATATATAAAATTATTGTTTTAATCTATCTTTGGATTTAAAAACGAGTTAAACGATTTAATTATATATTTGCACAATGATGTCTGTAAGCCTTACAAACAACCGTATATTAAATATTCAATTTGTTGATTTTTTTACGAAAAATCAATGACCCACTTGTAAGTATCATGCACAGCTGATTACTAATTATCATACATACAGAAAGTGAAGTTAAAACGAAATATAGTGTATTGATAAGTATAATTTAAAAAAATTAATGATAATTATCACCTTGTCAGAAGTCAAATTATATATTTATGTACACTATATTTTACTTACTCGAATAGCTGGAATAAAAATTTTCACTCATTCTTTTATTATTATCCTAGTTTTTAATAATATATTTATTAGATATATTGTATTATTATTACATAATATCTATTTATAGATATCGATCGACGTTAATTTTTATTATGCCGCATAAATTTCTTTCGGATATTTTTGTAGCTCTATATAATTTTACACAGCGATATATACCTATTTAAATTGCATATTATAGTGGTTATTAATTCTAACAAAAAAAGAAGAATATTAACTGAACTAATTTTTACTACATAAATAGAATTTCAGAATTCGGTTACGCGCTTTGCTATTTTCCAGTCATTGATGAAAGCCCTAAAAATGTATTTTCTAATTTAATTTGCAGCTCAGTGCACAATAGAGCCGACTGCAATTGCCCAGAAAGACAAGGCGGAAGCTCTTCACAAGGATTATCTTCTATTCGGCTGTTTAAAGTACATCAATCAAGTAGGAATTACATTCCCTAACCTTGTTCACAGTTTACAGTTAGAGCATATTGCTGAAAATGGATATATAGTATATATATAATATTATACTCCGTATGGCTTCTATAGTTGCACAATTTAATGAAATTACTTTCACTGCACACTATATTATAGTGAAAAACGTCTAAATACCAAAGCCCAGCTTGAATAGTGGTGTTGGCAATATTATGTCCGCATATCCAGTCCCCGTGTATGTTTACTGGGCATGTAGGTGTGTGTATGTGTGTCCGTTGGCCCCGATTCGGGCCAGACATCCTCCTTCCCCTCTATTTTAAGCTTCAATTTACTAAAGTTCCATAATACAGTTTTTGGTTCTTGTTAATATTTGTTGTTTTGTTATACGAGTGGCTTTTGTGGCAATCATCGAGAACATAGACATCTGTTGATTATCTAGAAAGCTTAAATTAAAGACAGCATGTAAGGATTAATATCGATCAATATGTTCGTTGTTTCCAGTTATTATAGCAGTATAATAAACTATAATATGTGTCTATTTTATTACGCACAACGTGATCTTGACTTTGGTTGTTTATTCTAGTGTACATTGCTTCACGTGGCTTCTATTGTTATAACTATAGGCCAAAGGCTTGCTTGCACCCACTTGCACCAACTTTCAAAGTTATTTCACCTTATCCAGTGTTACAACGCCCTCTGTAATTTCGTCAGACTGTCGTTCGTTAAGGCGATTCACCGACCGTTTCAGTGGAAAGTGTTGCATCTTAATGGTGTAATCGGGTGTTACTGGCATCTATATTACATCTATTGTATCATTGTTTAGTTACCTAAATTGGACAACACCTGTTGTGATGTACAGAAATGCTATATTTAAATATTCTTCAGATCAATATGCTCTAATTTGTTTTGCTAAGATAGATGAATTTTTAGTGTATTTATTAGTACCGATTTATTAAATATAGTTTTTTTTAAATTTATTGAAATTGTAGTTGCCGTCAAGATGTATTTTCAATTCGTTTGTGTATTAATAGTAATAGACAGTTTATTTTTTGAACATTTATCTGTTATATTTGACACGTTAATTTGGTACCATTTCTTCGGGAGGAAAATCGCACATACTTATATTATAACAGTTATACTTTTGTATTTTAAAATATACAATATAGACTTGAGAAAGCGAAAATATTGTATTGGATTTACTTTATTTAAATGTTATGACATTTACATGTTGTTTGATTCTAAAAAGGTGATACCAAAAATGTATAGTAAAAAGCTTGTTTTTTCTGCATTTTGTTTTCTTCACTGCAATTTGCCGGTCCGATTTTGTATCGCTATTTTTTTAATTTTCCAAAAATAGATACTGTTAAAGACCCCTGTACATTAATTTCACTAAAATCTTATACTCAAATTTCGCACCTACGCTCGAATATATTCGAATTTTACGTCCATACTCGAATATAATCGATTTAATTCCTGCATACTCAGTTAACTTTTTTTATGCTTTGTTTCGGAGTTTCTCACTTTCTTGAGAAAGAGTTAGTAAACAGTTTTAATAAGACTGATGAGTATGTAGTAATGTTTGACGTAACCCTCAACAAGATTTCTCAAAAGTGTCAGATGAATCTCCTTATAAGATTCCTTGGATGACAAAATACATAAAATTGTCACGCACTATTTCGGTTCTGTAATTTGAGGACGTCAGGTGGCTGCAGATCTTCTGAAAGGTCTTTGAAAGATTACATTTGTTTGTACGGATGGCAACATAATTCTTCAGCCGAACAAGGCAAGCAAAAAGCCGCTGCATTGAAGGAGTTGCGTGAAGAAGAAGCGCGGGCCGGAGAATTGATCAAATCTCTGGAGAGTGTTGCTTGACTTAATGACTACATGTATCCTTATCATCTATCACTATATTGTAACAACATTGACATATCACTATAGTCTGAGCGGTAGGAGGGTGAACCTTGTTTTGGGATATACAATATATTTAGTTTTTTTGATGGATTCCTATTTAATTTGCTACGCTGGTTTCAAATCCGTTGGAGGCCACTCTCTATCTTGGTATCGTTTTTCTTTATAAGCGATTGATCACATGTACGACGTCACGAACACTTTTTTTTTATTGCAGCACATTTTTTCCAAATTTTCATTGTTTTTCTATATAAATTTGATGTTCTGAATTTTAATCTGCCGGAAGCCACTCACTAACTAGTTACCATTTTTTATTATTCGTGATGATGACGTTATCATCCACCTCAATTAGTATTTATGAATGAAAACATATGTTTATTGTTAAAAAGGCTCTTATAGAATATAATTTCAATAAATATTCTGCAGATATAGAAAGAATTCAAACGCTTTATCAACGTGCATTGATATTTTTTACAGCAATCATCACCCTAATAATGGGTTCGTTAACATTTATTTTGGTCAAATTATTCACGACGATTCTGTTGAAATTAAATATTTTTTTAATGCTCGCAATCATTTAATGAGCTAAATGAACATTAACAGAATTATGTATTATTTTTATAGGTATCTCATAGTGTACTTACACAAAAACGTGTTTTTGATTTGATTTTTATTACTGATTAAATGATATTCTACAGGAGTCTTTTTAACAACAGACAAAGTATTTAATTTATAATTACTAATAGAGGTAGATGATAACGTCATCATCACCAATAATTAAAAAATTCTAACTAGTTAGTGAGTGGCCTCCGACAGATTTGAAATCAGTACATCAAATTATATAGAAAACCGTTAAAAAGTTTAATAAACTTGATGTAATAAAGTTTTTAGTTTTCGTGACGTCATACGTACATGTGATGACGCCATCAATCGCTTATACAGAAAAACGATACCTAGATAGAGAGTGGCTTCCAACGGATTTGAAATCAGCGCATCAAATTACAAAAACTACAAAAACACTAAATATATATCCCAAAACAATGATAGTAATAATAAATTCTACATTTTTATAACATGATTTTTTCCTTTTGTATACTCGAAATATACGCGATTTTTTGTTGTTGAGAAAACGTGAACACCCTTAAAGTCTATCAGCTTGTCCACCTTGACATTTACCCCAGACTGAATAGATGTTTTACATTTAATTTTTAAACATAAAATTAGCTAATCAAAACAAAAGGTGCAGAAGACGATGTTTAATCAACATTATGAAGGGGAGAGTATCTATTGTCGTATCTTTAGGTTAAACGCGCTATATAATACAAATGTATACTATAGTAGGCTTGGGGATTGTCCTATATACTTTACGCTTTTTATAGTCATTATAAAAAGGATTACTGCACGTTTATTCTTAATTGAGTTGAAGCAGGTTAGGTTAATTATCATAAATGTGGTTTCCGCGCGTTATAAATCCTAGAAAACATAGTTTAAAATATGTATGAGCTATTTGTACAACATTTTGTCGTAATCAATACGTTCAACTATTCCAATAACATGAGAATGATTCATGAATCGCCATATCATCGATATAACACTATTAATTATTACAATAGTCTGGTTCTTTCCATATGGGTGGGCGTTAGTGTCCTATCTCTGATGTTGTACAGTATTCCACTCGGAATCACATCATTCGTACTAAAGTCATGACCTTTCTATGATTATTGTTGTACTGCTTGCTCACAAATGGTAACTATATAACCTTCGCTATGCGATTGCGCGAAAAGTAGGTAAGTTGGTCTAATGTGCAATCTTTGCCGTTATATTTAATTAAAATGTCTTTAATTAAACGTATTAATCATGACTGAGTTAAAGTTTAATCTCAAAAGTAGCATGTGCTTTAAGTTATCTTCGTACCGGGGTTATTCGAGGTAGGAGTGCTAACTATACGTCCATGATCTCACGAGAAATAGTCATCTTTTTGTCATGATAGAATACTACTAAGCATGTAGCTAATATAGCTAGCACCGCCATGTAAGTTATATCCTGTACTGCGCGCATCCAGGCCGCATCATGCTTGGCACAATGGCCGTTTATTTTTGTTTTATTTGGAACTAATGAGTCATGGATTATAAGTAACTGTTCAGGACGTGTCTTGTCTGGATGATTCACCATAGAATGTTATGTAGAAGTTGATATTGCAGATTAATTATTATATTATATTACTGATACTATGTACGTACCAGGTTATGTGTGACTAAATACAGACGCGTAGGTATCATTATACCTATAACCACTTTGAATTCATGATTAATGTTGTTATTTTTACTTACTATTATTAGGTGATGTTTCTAACATGTTTTTAATTTTAACCATATTTATTATAATCTTGATAATATGTTTCATCATGTAACAGGCCAGGGTGTGCACAGCGTCGCTGAATACCACATTTATAATTTCATGAATAAATATCAATAAACTGTATTAATGTAGGCCTTAATAAAATGCTCATATTAACATAACACGCATACACATACTTAACAGAATTCCATACACTTACCAATAAATTAGATTGGTCGATAAATTGGTGGGAAATGTCTGTATAATAAAATGAAAAATAACAATAGCTAACCTCGGGAAATTCATAATTTTAAATAACGGGAATGACGACTTTATTTATTTGCTTAAATTTCAGAAAATGTGCCCGGAAACTGCAATTGAAATAAACATACTAATACAGGAAAGACAGTTGTCAAATAATATAATAATTTAAAAATGAAGCTACGATATTATGTTTCAATTTAAATTAAATTAATTTTAATGAAACCATTACAATCAATGAAAATGTTGCACCACCGAGACCATCATTTTACATCATGAAAAACGGATACATTCCGGACATTATTCAGTTTTTTATGTTATAGGAACAATTTATGACATATAGGCTTAGCATTCTTCATCAGTTGAAAATTAATGATGTCCGATTGCTATATCATTATAACTATTTTGAATTAATTCTCAATTGTTTAATGATTATCGATTTTCGTATATGTATGAATAATATTCATCTTTAATAAGTTTACATCACTTTGATTATTATTGAATTTATATTGGTACCTTTTGATAACGCTCAGTGAAATTTTCTTTTATTAAATTATTTTATTTACGCTGTATAAAAATAATATTTTAATTAAATTCTAAAAAATATATTTTATTTTATGCAATTTCATTGATTCTGATGAACAGTTAACGAAAGTTTTCTTTTTTGCATTATGTAATTTATTTGTTGCAACTTGAGCATTCTTACAATTTACATGGATATACATTGGATACATATGATATAGTATCATAACCACATTGTTTTTGTTTTTAAAAAGGTGAGTTTTCCTGATACATATGCAATTAATCATTTAATTTGAATCAAATCAAGTACATTTTTATGGTATATTATTGCTACGTGTAAAATTCAATAAACTCACTTTTAAAGATAAAATATTTTTAGTGATAGATTCGTAAATTTCGGCACTACATTTTGGTATCATTTAATAATTTTATGTAAAACTATCAAGTTTTATTATCAAATTGGGCATTTTAAAAATATTTAGTTACATTCTTTTAAAATATTCCGCGGCAAGACAATTGAAAGAATTTGTGAATTTACAAGAAATTAAAAGGAAATATGAATGGTTTAATAAAATCATTTTACCAGTGTAATTTTCTAATTTATTGAAAAAGAAGAACACTAAAGTTGTTTTCGCTGTCCTATACCTCCATAGTTATCACATCGAGGAAGTGGCATGTGATTGTGAGTCAAAGAATATAGACCTACTTCATTTATAACTATTCTAACAAATTCAGAGTAATTTTTACATTTTATTATGTTTAAAACCTGGTTCGGGTTTGCGAGGGTCTTTGGCGCTATTAATCTAATCAAGGTTGACATGATAAGAGTGCTCTTTGATCTTTCTCTATAATAGCTTCGTACACTGACGTATTCCCTTGTCGCGTTGCGCCTATATATACAGTATAGAGTGCCTGCGATAGTACAGGCCACATAGGTGACTTGTGTATTTCCTGCAGTGAATTTGTTCCAAATCTGGGACAGTTGAGCGGAATATATAGAGCTTCACTCAACCGGCCTCGGTTCTATATTATTTCTTATATTGACTCTTTTTAGCATTAGGGTGATGTGTGCCGATTTTTCGATGCATTTAGACATTTCAGAATTATTTTGTACAGTGTCAATTGTTTGCAAACTGAAAGTGTTGTAAATGGATTCTTTGCTTGACGCTGAAAATTTAAGACTAGTCTATAAATTAGCTGCGAGAGAGGTACTGTAATATAATTTTTGAAAACCTTCGAACAAATAATAAAATTGATGAGTTTTTATCAGAATTATGAGCTATATAAAATTATGCTTCAAATAAGTTTAACATTTTTTAATTCGTGGAAAAAATGAGCTTTAAGTTAATTTTATCTTCTTGTTTGTCATTGATATATAGGTGATGTTAATTTCACATTTAAAAAGGCGACTATTAATAACAAAGTACACCAACGCTCCATACGCCCACTGCACCTTTTATTCATGTATTTTTCTGTGACACTTTTAGATTGTTTTTTTGTTACAGTATGCAAATAACTTTGTAGTTCATATTGCAATCTAAAATAGACTACATCATATTACTTATACTTGCCAAATTAAGCTATTAACTGATTATTATAATATTGTAGTTGTGTTTGTAACCAGGCAATACTGAAGTAAACAAATTAGAAATTACCCACATTAAAATACCACACAGACAGAAATTGTAATTCTGAACTGACATTTAATTCAACAGCTATTTTTCTAATACACCTACTACATTTATTTTGCCAACTACGCAGTTCATTGGTTATTACAATTATACACTACATTGTTCCGCGTTTGAGGCTCCAAGAAGCACAATTGTGTTTTGTGCTTTTAGGTCGTTATGTTAGTTTGAGCCACGTGATTAAAATAATCGGTCATATACAACATCCACTGCAACATATTCAGTGCACTATACTATATACTGTGTTTACAATTATTGTTATCTGACTCTTTATGTAATTTTCTACAATATCACTCGTATTCTATAAATGAACCCTGTGAACATTTATTTGCACACATTATAATCGATACATTAATGTTTTCAGTCAAATTTTGCATTATAGTCGTAGAATATATTTTATTGTGGTATCACATTGCCGATGTTTTATTTTGAAATAATATTGTTCTAAAATTTTACAACAAAGAAATACATCATTCATATTAACATTTATTTAATTCTTTTTGTGCTGAATTTAAAATAGTTCATTATATTTATTATTTTGTTATGCATTAATTCTATATGAATAATTATCGAATAAACATTTTATTTAGAACCTTAAAATTGATAAATAAATGAATTTTTAAGTAAGCTTTTTTAAATTATGCCTTTAATTAAAAACAATATTTCTATTTTGCAACAAATATATATATTTCAGTATAATCTTTTTTAGTTGTCTATAATAATTATAGGTTTTCCCTTTTAAATCAAATTGACTCATTTGCGGAAACATATTTATTATTTAGCTAACAGCTCAAATATTATAAAGTGCTAACTGAACAAAAAAATAATGGTTAGATTAATTATTCTGAACAACTTTTAAAATATAGTTTCTCCGATGTAACTATATTAGAATTCTAAAACGTATTCCTTTCCTAGCCGAAAGTATTTTGGTATTTTCTACTGCATTATGAGTGTCCTTGATACCAACGCCTGCTTTGGTTTTTTGCCTCCATCATTCTGTCTTTTGTTAGTTGAAGATGATATAATCTTTTGTGTGCTGCTCTTCCTAAGAATTTGATGACGTAGCGGATTTCCGGCTTTCTCGAAATAACATCACCTAAGGTTTTAGGTTATTAAAATGACAGAACCTGTGTCATTTAATTGTATTTCTTTTTTGCCGAAATGTAATTTTCATTTTGAAATCTTTTGTATGCAGCTCATTAGAATGAATTTTAATGTTTATCGGTATGCACAACATTGTTTGAATGATTGAAATTCATAATATCTGTAATAAAATGTGTTGTCTTACCCCCTCTGTGACTCTCTTTTTTCATATTGCAGGTGAAAACGGGTCCGTTTGAAGAGCATTCGAACACACTGTACGGCATCAGTGGTGTCCCACTTTGGGATAAGGTTAATACTGGTTTGATCAAGATGTACAAGGCTGAGGTGGGTGTATACATTGCAATCATTATATAAGTTTTTATATGTCCACAATATATAAGCATTATACTATACAGGATGCCCACTAGAAAATCGTAGGTTTTTTATTCCAAAAATTAGTAGAAATATAGTTGAACTGCTTAAATCAACGGGTAAAAAGCTTACAGTTTAGAGTGATGTTTGAAATGGTCACCATCATTGCTGCAACACTTTCAAAGACGATATAGAAGACCACAAACTCCAAGAAGCTGTGGCCCTGCACATTTCTTCCTGTTCAATGTGTGTCCAGAATTGTACCAAACTATCTGAGTGGCACTCGAAAAGCTCCGACTTCGAAGTCATGGATTACTTCATTTGGGGAATGCTCCTCCAAGAATTGCAGTCAATACGCTAAGATATTATTTACCACGCACGGTGGACGAGTTCAAAATGGATTAGTACATGAAGATTTAAGATTTTAATTTTTTTTTAAGTATGGCGTAATTTTTTTGAAAGTTAATATTTAATTTTTTTATTATTTAATTTTTTATTCAGAATGTGAAAATGTTAAACAACTCATTTCATTGCAACAATAGCATTTTATAATATTAATGGTAATTATCTTAAGTAAAATATGACACAAAATATAGAAAAAATATAAACTACACTCACAAATTCTAAGTTATTGTATTTTTAATATAAATTTTCACAATCTAAAATCTGATGTGTTGTATGATCAGGACAGATTTGCAGATAATAGTTTGTCAAGGAATTATTTTTATTAATTTCCGCTTGATACATTTTCTCCGCAGCATGTTATAAATCATTATTTTACAAGATTTGAACATATATTTTCCAGACAAGACGGTTGCTTTTTTAATCATTCGATAGCGAAGAGTATGATTTTTTTATGTGTCATGTGTTCATTTTATAATGTACAAGTAGGCCTACTCGAATTTCCCTGAAATTAAAAAGTTTACCCTTTTTAATGCTATACGAGATTTTCTCAGCTTATAATCACATGTAATATAGAATAACAGTTTATCGTATTTGCATATTATGTGTTCAAAAAATTTGATAGTTTTCTGCCGTGCATTTAGATATGTTTACGAACATTTTGAATATATAGCTGTGTTGATAAATAGAAGATGGAAATTTATTGTAACTCATTTTCAAGGTAGCTTCAACAATAAAATCATCGCCTGTCTAATATTAGATCAATTTCTTTCATCATTAAAAAGATATTTATTCTTTATTTAGAAACTATTCCAAAAAATGATTAGGTTTATTTTTAGTTATAAATGGGAAGAGGCTGATATTACAATAGTTATTTGTTTATAAATCAGTCCATCTGAGCGTGTTCAAATATCGGTTTGTTAATATATCAGAATCGGTTTTATTTCCATTATTTATAATAGCTGAGTATATAAATCACAATAAAGAAGAAAATATAACGACCACATGACTCCCAGTGATAATTTATAGGACACGTTTTAACTCTGATATAACACTACTAAAATATCGTATTAAACTGTTTTTCGTTATACATTATTCTGAAACATTTTGCTTACGATATTTAGAAATATGTTAAATCGTGTTTTGTTTCTTTTACAAAATGAGCTGTAATATATTTTACTCGATCTAGATTTGGTGATGTTATAAAGATTAATTGTGATTGCTGGTGTGCAACAGTTGGCTGCATATCATAGTATCTGTATGTTATACACGGCAGATAAATTCACTATAAATTATGCATTTAATTTTGTATGTCATATATCAGGAGCAATTATTATTGATAATAATGTTTACTATTTTCTTCTGTATCATGTATAGTTTTTTTTAAATAAGGCATTTTTCATTTATTTAGTACGTTATTCAATCATTTTAAATGTTTATTCTTATCATTTGATGTTACATTTTTAAACATCTACAATTATGGAGTATAGCTAAACTGTTTGAAAGTTATTCTAATAAATTAATATTTTCTGCACCCACAACTTTTATTCCAAATAAAGTACTGGTATGTCTACATTTTAATTTAGTTAGAAACATTTTTTGTTACGATAAATTGAATCGCTCGCTCTATATATAGTTAGTATATTTATTTATCATGTAGTTTCTATACTGAACGATTTTATAAATTTAAACAAGACATCGCGTTGGTTTACTACATGTTGTGAATCGTTTTCATTGATTTGAGTTGAAATAAACTGGGTTTTAAAAACATTGAAAATTGCCTTTCTGCTGTTGTAATATTACATTATTTATTAGTCATTGTTGGTTACAATATATTTTTTATTGTATTAATTGCTATTATATAGTTAAATATTAGCAATACGTATTAAATATGGGTAACTGCAGACCTGCTGACCGTCCCGCTTTTGCGGAATAATTTTCCGATTTAAGGGGCTGTCCCGTTTGTCACGCTAAGGTGGTAAAATGTTCTGATTTTTAGTCGCAAGGAGAAAAAATACATATGGTGTATATTTTCTTTAATTGTAGGGCTATATTTTATAAACGTAATAAACGATTAGCAAAAATGGCATATTTACCCACAATACCTGCAAAATTGTATATATTTTGTCAAAGTGCTTTTTTTGTATTCTTTCGTATATACTGTGGGAAACTTTATACACCTCTAACATAATTTTTAATTTCCCAAAATTATTTTTTTAATATTGCTAAAAAGATTTTCAATTTTTGTAGTGTCTGTACATTAAAAGAGTGGGGAAATACTTCTTTCAGATTGTTTATCGTGTCTATATGTGTGAGTGGCTTCCCCCCTATCTCTCTGATTAACGGCAAGCCTCCTAAACTCAGAGCTCGACTCAAAAAACATTTTTCGTGATTTTTTAACTGCCGTAACAAATCTGCGACTGTATGTCTTATATTGGGTCAGCTCGAAATGTTTTAGCGTGTTAGTAATTATATAATTAAGGTATATCATGAATCTTTGAATTATGTCATGAAATTTAAAAAAATCTTTTCCTGACCTAGAGGCACCAGCACATTCTTGTAATAATCCTGGATCAGTGAAAAAGTACTTCACAAATGATCTGTGAATAAGAAATCTAAACTACATTGCTATTGATGTTTTACTTGAATTATATTATTTTTATTAGTATATATTCATGTTACATCAATGAAATGATATTTGAGCCACATATCAAATGTACAGATTTGTGTCTTTGTATAAACTATAGTATAAACATAGTTATGTATCGCGTCATTATAATATTTACGATATAAGTAATTTTTTAGGTCTTTATCTTTTTATTATTAATTTTTTACATGCCACTCTTGCTGACATTTAAATGTTAAGTTGTGATTCACTTCACTGCTGATCAAATTTTATTTAGATCTGTCGTTATGTGTATATATACGTTGTATGATTAATTATTCTAACTACTATTTCCATACGCGAATCTAAAAATAATCCATCATATTATACTGAATCGGCGTTTATTAATAGTACAATCTCAGTGAGTCATATACCGCTTGCTCGCTTGCCTATGTCGTATTCAGCGATCGATTTTTGGAGGAGATTCCTGCCTATTAATATACACATTACAAAATGAAGTGTCTTATAATGTTTGATGATTAATTTATCCGGCGTTGAAATAGTCATTGTCTGAATGACATTTCTATCAATAAAAATATCGCCCAAAGACAATACTTGTTGTTTTAGTTCAGTTTACTATTGGCGCAAAATGTCTGTCTTAAATACGAATTCGTGATTCATTTCACTCCTTTCACAAGCAAAAGAAGTGATTAATGCAGTATTATAACTAAGAGTTGTTTTGTTTACTAATTCACTCCCACAACCTACGTACGTTTTGTTTTACTTCTGAAGAGCGATAGTATAGTTTTCTTCAATTTAAATAAATATTCAGTTATATTGTTAACAAATATATTCAAGAACGTTGATAAATGATGGCGAGCTAATTATTAAACTATGCTAATTCATGATATTATTTTAAGTTATTAGATATTATAAAACTGCTTAGCTTACACTTTACCGTTGTACGGTTGATTTTTCATTAAATAGCAATAAACTATATATTTTACAGTCCTCCTATTTTATCTTGGTGGTCTTGGCCATGTAAAATTGTCAGACAGTCACACACCGTTTTCCCTCAATGTTGATTAAAAATTAGTATAGTAACATGTCGAATTTATTGTATTAGCCGCATTTATTAGAGATATTAGCATCTCCGTGATAGTTCATAGTGAATGCTGCCTAGTCGTTTGTAATCACGTTTACGGATAGCTTTTTTTTTAAAGAGGTAGAAAGGGGTGAGTGGAGGTTACCGTGTGACTTAGAGGATAACACGGAGAAAACTGTACTGTGGGAACTTTATTTTACGTTATTATTGCAATATGTCTTCTGTTAATTATTTCCGAGTTTGCTTTTTATTCCCCTGAGCGCCCATTGGTGCGACGTACTTTTTATGGGGCTTTTCACATTATATGTTTGAAGTTAACATTTTAAATGTAGCCGCGTGATAAATTATTATAATTTCATCATGAAATATTGGATATTATTAACAATTTTAGCTAATGTTGCTGTACATATTGGCATTTTAATAATTAGTTGTATTTTTAAAATAATAGTGTTTTATGTTACTTTTTATTAATTATAAAAATGGTTTTATCGAAAAATAGTAGGTTTCGTTATCATTCTAAATGATGGTTTTTAATGGTTCTCATATCAATCAGTGTGTTAACAATATATTTAAAACTATTATAAATGTATTAACTTGATATTTTTTATTTAAGTTTTATTACGCTTCTTTTATTATTGAACACTATTTTATGCTTTCAATCAAAACTATAATTATAGAATACATTATAAGCAACGATATTTGTGGCTTTTCAGACAACTTTTTCTAAATCATACAGTTTTATGTGGAGTACTTTGTATATTATAGCGGTGCATATATAGAACATTAGTAGCTTAATTTTTGTTGACGATACAATGCGTTGGTTTCTATTTATACATATATATTGATTTATTATTAATATAAGACTATATTTAACACTATTATATATAGTAGTTATTTAATTTTTTTTAAATTGGTAACTATATTGAAGTCTACCTTTTAATTTGGTGGTATACCAACAAACTAAACATTATAATTAATCAAAAAAACGTGGCTGGTGTTATTTGTTTTGATTTAAATTGAATAAAATAAAACAAAACAAAAACCATACTTATCTTGTAAGAAATATATTTTAACATTGGAGATAGGTGGCTGTGTAAAATTACCTACAAAAATATACATAATATTTATTTGTCTATATCTATATACCATATTACATATTATTATGATATATTCAGAACACAACAGTTATATACAACTAATTTGTTGCATAAAGTTCGAATTAGGTAAATGTAAATTTATATTATTAGCGAGTTAAACCAGTTTTTTCAACCAACGTTATGAGCCATTATATTAATTTCCTTATTTTTTCTATTTACATGTGTTATCAAATAATATATTTAGCGTTCAGTTGCACCCAACATTTTATTGTGAATTATTAATTTAATATTTTTTGTATTTTTGGAAAATTCGGTACATTAATTGTTTCCCCCATATTTAGTAAGGTCAGTGACATTTTTATTTGTTATACTTTTATATTAGAGTTAGTTGACATACCTATACAAAATTAATTCATATTGCATATCCTGAAATATTGTTTATTTAATTGGAATTTCAATATATGAATCGAAACATATAATACAGATGTGTCATTATGTGAATAATCACGTATCATTCTTTTGTTTAGTCGAATAGCATTACGATATACAATATAACCCGATTACTAATTAAATCAAAATAAAGAAAGGATGCCGATCATGTTTGATCAATAATTACTGTCAAGTAGTATTTTTGTGCCAAACACTGATCTTTAAATCTGACAAAAGATATATGTTTAATTTAGAAACGTTAATTGTAATGGGAAACTATATTTGTATAATATTTTGAATAAATCAAAATTTTATTATAAATATTTTATATATAATCACTAAATTAATTTCGAATAGTAACTCGTATGAATAAATATAAGAAATTGCTCGGAATTGAAGCAAGAGCACATTCTAAAGATTGTTTTACTCTGGGAAAGGAACATGAATATCCTTTTTCATTAGAAATGGAACTACCAGCTTCCAGATTGGCTAAGAAATATACTATAGGTTGATTTTCCTACAACGCCATGTACAACACGAGTACAACACGTGCACAAACTTGCAGCTTTGATCCAATGCGATAGATATTTAATTTGAACAATTGTAAAAAAATAATTAATTAAATTAATAACTAAAATGTTATTTTGAAATATGTGTTAGGTATTATATCTTGTCATGATTTTATTTTTTTGTGAAACCTTTAATGTAGAACCTAATTTTTTTCTTTCCTGGCAAAGTCTACCTTCTTATTTTAAATCTTAATTTATAGAACTGATTAAATTTCAAAATGCATCGCTAACATTTGTTCCACCGTATACATCTCATTTTGAAGTTGCATTTTCTCTCCGTTCACAACTATGGGATTCCCTATATTTATTTGTTGTCCGGCTGTCCAATATTTACGTAATGTGTTACGTTGCTTGAGAACCTTATTACCGATAAAGTAAATATTCGTTTTAAAAAAATATGTTTCAATAAAATTAATTACTAAGGATCAGGAAGCCTCAAATGTAGCGACGTTATTTTTAAAATAAGTATGTATGTTAAATTTTGACAATTATTTAATTTTCTCAAAATAATTATCGGTTTTAATATTATTTTTTCGCATTAAAACAAAATTAGAAAATAATTGATTCATATTTGTTGGTTTTGTTTCAATCTAATTAAAAACATTTTTCAATTGTTTATAACACAAATAATAGATTTAGCAATATTTCTTTAAATTTATAAAAACTAAATAATTTCAAAGCACAACTATTTCTAATCGCAGTATGCCTGGTTAGTTATTAACCTTTGGTTGCATACTGTTCTCTAGTTTCCTGTATTTAGAACATCATTCATAAGTAAGTTTATAGAGTGCAAATTCTTCTCCAACATAGCACCATAAACAAACCATAGCACTCGCGCATTCCATGACGTAAATAACTTTAGCTGGATGTAACTCGTGCATTCGTTTTCCAGGGTATGCTATTTCCATATAGGATATGAAATATTTTATGTGAAGGTAGATAGACATAGGCAGATACCTTGCTGACGTAGTATCAAGAATCTGTGAAAATCAATGGCGAATAATATTACAGCAACACTCGAAAGCATTTAACGCTGACTAGGCTGTGTATGTGTTGTCTTTAATTTAACCACACCCGAAAATCGTCTTCTGAAATCATTCATTAGCACGCCTATCGCGTTTTATTGTTATGTGAAGTCATCAGTAAAGTGGTGTGAGTGTAGAGTTTAGTAGACGTCATGACGTAGGCTACTATTGAGATAAGTAACACGTTGATTCATTCTTTAGTCGTAGACAAGGCAGGCAACGTAGGCGTCTGCATTCACCCCTCATAACCCGTTCGTCTCTACCAAAGAGTATGGAGTAGGAATTGTTTCCATAGGTTTCCCTATTGAGAAGAGGTTGGAGGAAATGTTG
Source organism: Coelogynopora nodosa (assembly GCA_034780555.1). Taxonomy (NCBI): domain Eukaryota; kingdom Metazoa; phylum Platyhelminthes; order Proseriata; family Coelogynoporidae; genus Coelogynopora; species Coelogynopora nodosa. The sequence goes on along the minus strand of JAUZND010007921.1, from coordinate 2,220 downwards.
TATGAACCGGTATGAACTCCCTGCGTTACTCAGTTATGTATGAGCTCATTTACGCATTGATTGCTTATCTTATCGATATTTCTGACGTCAAAAGTTTTCCAGTTTTCTTTCATTGCGGCATTGCCTATTTTGTATTTTACTTGCTAGTTTGTTGTTTAAGGAATGAGGAGATAATTCATTCATTTTGAGCGTTTTTAACATTTAATAAAAGATTGTGTTAATTGTTAAGATTGTTCATTTATAGTACATTATCAAATGACAATTATATAACCTAATATTATTATTAATTATTAAAAAATTTCTTTGAATAACGGTAGCCTATATTTTATAATAGCTAATTCGAGGGCTATATTTCAAGTATAAAAGCTACTAGGTGCCTCTTCCAGGGTTTAGTAAAAACAATATTAATTTTTGAGGATTTATATGAAGCTATTTTATATGCAATTTTCATTGCAGCACTAATTTAGTTCTGACTGTTGTATAATATATATTAATATTTAGTATTTTTTAAATTGTTTTTTGTTTGTTTTTCCGGTACAGAATTTTATCAATTTGATGAAAAATCAACAATCTAGTTTTATATACTGTTTAATGATTTTGAATTATTATAATATTATTTAATGTAGTAAAATAAAATAATATTTTTAACCAACCGCTTATATTAACGATAATATCATTATTGTATTACCGAACTTTCATGTCCACTAATTGCCTATTCTTTGGCATTTAGGAACATCTATTTATATTATATTGCCACGCAAAAATGCACATAGTTTACCGTAATTACAGACAGCTATCATACATTCTGAGGTCATGCCCCAACTCCGGGTTATCTATTTCTGGTATTTTCCCGTCTACCTCGCGCATTCTTCTCGTTTTACATTCAAACCCACGCTTTTTTTGCAGTAATTTTCCCTACTGTCTCTAGTTTCATGCTGCGACTCTAAAAAGAGGCAAGGATGCAGAACTGCGGCCAACAAGATGTTATAAATATTATATCCGACGCCCCCTTATAATCTTCCCTCGTCGTTCCCTTGCCTATTTCTATCACGTATGGGAATTATTGCATCGCACATGTTTCCACCACAAAGCTCCAACGATTAAACAAAATTAAAATCTATTTATACATCAAACAAATAGGCTGTATTTCTTTTTTTTTCTTTTTTTATAATTAACATATTATAAATAGATTGAAAAAAGTGTATTGTAAAAATTATTTTAAAATAAATTTATAAAATAGTTATATGTTCAAGTATGACAAAATGATAAAATGATAACATATATTAATAATATAAAATAATAATCTATATATATATATATGTGTTCTTTTAATTTATTTTATAATTAAAAAAATAATATCAGTGAACAATATGTACACGTATCGATGAAATAGATCTTAAAATTATAGTTATTAAATAATAAATGTTTACGAAAAAGTTATTGTCATATTTGCAATTGAATAGAAAATATTGTACAATAATAAAAAAAAGTAATAGTAAAAAAAAAGTTTAATAATAAAAAATAATTATGCCTGGCGATTGAGTTGCGGATATTGTATCACATCCACAGTACATAGCGTCAATAATTAATAAAACTTGCTATCACACCCAATAAGCATTCTGCGGATAAAATAGACCTGATACTGCATTGCTAATAAGTAGAAACGACATTGCGTACTAGATAAATACATCCTGAATTGTGTGGAAAGATGCCACATATCAGGTTTTTCCACGTAATAACGTAGTTTCCGTTAAATTCGACTTTATTGTTGTACAAACGTTGCCTGTTTTGTGTTGATCTCTATTTATACAAAATAACTCTCACTATATAAAAAATGATAGTATTCCCATCTCTATGTCAGAATGTAGTTATTTTATTGTTTTAAATTTATATATTTTTTTAATAAAATGGGACAAGGATAATAGAATAGTAATAAAAAGTTTATTTTAAATCAATCGTGGGTTTTAGAACTTCGATTTACATCCTCCCTATAACATAAGCGGTGGCTGGACATCTGCTTCCCTTACATTTGTTTTTATTAAAAATACTTTAAATTATAAAATGTTATAGATTTATTTATGAAGTAATAATTTTGTAATATTAGACTAATTAAAATGTTACGTCAGGGTTCATAACGTGTCAGGGAATCTGGAAAGTCAGGGAATTTGATATTTGTCAGGGAAATGTCAGGGAATTTGACCAGTGTCAGGGAAATTTTTT
>JAUZND010007920.1:0-10140 GCA_034780555.1 Coelogynopora nodosa | reverse complement strand
ACAATGATGTTTACACAATGATGTTTACACAATGATGTTTACACAATGATGTTTACACAATGATGTTTACACAATGATGTTTACACAATGATGTTTACACAATGAAAATGTTTCTCCTTCATCAACTTGTTACTATTAAATCTGATAACTTATTAAAACCTGGATAAACAGAAATTAATTTAATTTCGTTTTTTGATAGCACAACATAAAATGTATAACTGTAACTTTCTTTTAGGCACTTGTTCCGTATTTGACAGAACACGTAATATCAATATCCTACGTCCACTATAATCCCGGAATTAGCCCGCTGCAGGGAGGACTGAGTCCACCCGTGGCCACCTCCATGGGGTCCACTTCGGTGCCTCCTCCACCGCCACCGCCGCACCGCCTGTTCGAGTGTCAGTTTCTCCAGGGAACCACCGAAGAGGCCCATCGGACACTCAGCGTGACAATGGCAAATCGGGAGATGTGGCGTCAGTTCCACGCGATTGGCACCGAGATGATTGTCACCAATGTTGGCCGGTAAGGACTGTAGACGCTCTGTAGACGCACTGTAGACGCACTGTATACGCACTGTAGACGCACTTTAGACGCACTGTAGACGCACTGTAGACGCACTGTAGACACACTGTAGACGCATTGTAGACGCACTATAGACGCTCTCCTAGACGCATTTTAGACGTACTGTTGACGCACTTTAGACGCACCGTAGACGCACTGTATACACACTGTAGACGCACCGTAAACGCACTGTATACACACTGTAGACGCACTGTAGACGCACTGTATACGCATTGTAGACGCATTGTAGACGCATTGTAGACGCACTGTAGACGCATTTTAATTGATCATGACTAATGATGACTGAGATAGAAAAAACTATAACAATAATCTGTAAATAACTCGAGCATCAAATTCACATTGGGATAATATTAATTCAAATTATTTAATAATAATTTAATAATAATCTTATATAATTTTTATTTAATGTTTAAATATATTTAATAGATCTTCTCTTATTGTGATATCTTAATTTAAAAAATGAAGATACAGTTTATTGTTTTTAATGGAACTTATGAATTTTTCCCATTTTTTACAGAACATTCAGAAAATAGTTATTTATTATATTATACTAATATGATAACAACCACCGTTTTCTATAAAATAAATTAGAAAATATTTCGTAAATAAACAAATCGTAAAAAGCATTTGTATATTTTTAATTAATCATTTTAATTATTTAAATGAATACGGACAAATTTTAGATAAATTTGTCCAAAATGCTTAAAAACAAAATTACTCACTGTTCAAATTGCAAGAATAAAAATGGAAAATTGGTTTATTTGAAGAATAAATCATATCCTTATATAAATTAAATATATAATAACATGAATACAGATATTTTTAAAGTTTTTATAATGACGTGTGTATATAGAATATTAAACAGTAGTATTTTTCACGAATCCCTTAATGATATTTCAATAATTGCGATAATATAACAAGCCCGCACACAATACACAATTCGAGTGCAATATCTGCTGCAGTTATACGATCGGTAATATTTTTTTTATTGAAATGAAAGTGATTGATAATATATTTCTATAACATTATTGCTAATAACAAATATTTCACTTTGAAAATATGTGATTAGTTTTTTGTCAATTTAATAATCAGCTGTTTTGAAGCAATCTTTTGCGACTAAATGATTTGAAACCATAAATATTTTTCACAATATAGAAACAATTTAGTAAATTTTGGAGGTTTGGTTTTATAGATTTTTAACGTAAAACAATAATGAGTAACTTTTAGAGAATTTGTAACTAATTTTTATTAGTTGTAGGTTTCCTGAAGCAGCATATTTTAAAATAAAAATAGAAGAAAAAGCACAAGCTGCTGTAAAATAAATATATTCTTACATGTAAAATATGTTTAAATGTAAAAATATATTTATTTTACAGCAGCTTGTGCTTTTTCTTCTATTTTTAATTTTTATTACACCAACTTTTTGCATTTAACAATAGTTTTAATTTTTAATCAAAGAATTTTTCTATTGTAATAGTTAGTTAGCATTATAATATGGAAACCTATGAAGTCATCTCGCATAGCAACACGCTCGTTTAGAAGAGACAATCATGTGAATTATCCCTTTTACATGAAGCGCGTATTTAGACTATACTTTACAGTATTAACTACAGTATATATACATACATACAATGAACGTACAGCTGTGTGTGGCTCAACAATGGATAATAACACATTACATTCTCGAATGTTGTAAAGATGTACAGATGTACAGGCCATTGTCCGCAGTGTGGTATAATGAAGGTATTGGAAGACTTAATAGGTTGTCTTGTTACTGGGGGCAGATTGCTGAAGGTGCCTTAACTGTTTTCTAATGAGATGTTTATCAATGACAAACTGTGTATTTACCTATAACAACTTGCTCATCAATATAATCTGGACCAGGACCAGGGACCACAGTGTATATTATAGATATACGCACTATAAAACATGCCCCTTTTATTAATGGAGATTTAGTTATACATATAGTTGAAACATGTATACTAAATATGGATAAATTGTTTCTTATATATTTGAAGAACGAGAAGTTGGTTCGTTACAATTGGGAGGTAAATTATACTTCGTGAATATTTGTTTTCTGTAATTTATATCCTTCTTGGTCACTCCGAAAGCGAAGAAACTGTTCATTATGATGTTTGTGTTTGACCTTATAGGTATATAAAATCAGGTTCAATCACTTTGTATATGCTTTAACTATACATATAATAAGTCCAAAAATATTGACTTTTTTTAATGGATCGTTTTAAATATCTGCTTAAAAATTAAAAACATTATGATATACTATAGTTCTACATATAAGTTCTATATATAATTTCTACATATGGGGATCTTCAGAAATGTATTAGTTTTACGATAATTAATAAATAAGAGTGCCTTGTTGACAACCGACCATATTTTATCAATTTTCGCAACAAAATATGAAATATTTATGTTTAACACTTTTATGCTTTTATCATCTATTTATTTATTTATTATAATAAATGATTATTATTTATTTATCTATAATTTCTTTTTGTATTAGAGAAATCATTTTACATTGGTAATCTCCCAATTTGAATATAGTTATTGCCGCCGAATAGTCAAAGTCATTATGTGTGACCACCGCATTAATTGTTATTGCTGAATATGAGCAAATATTTAGTTTACAAAAAATATAGAATTTAGTTACGTTTCTTTCAATAACTTTCAATAGTTTCATTTCAACACATCATTTTAATAAAGAGTTGGTCCCTTTTTTACTATTTTATTTTATTCCTTTACCTCAGTCTCTTAAGTTTCTGGTAAAATATTATTCTTTACTGTTATTCAAATATTCAATCGTGTTTACAATTAATGATTTACTAGTGAAGGCTATGATTTATATAATCAATACAAAACATAATCAATACTAAATATAACCAATACTAAATGTAATCAATGCTCTAATCAATACTAAATGTAATCAATGCTCTAATCAATAATAAATATAATCAATACTCTTATTAATTCTTTAATCAATACTCTAATCAATTATTTAATCAACACTCTAATCAATACTCTAATCAATTCTTTAATCAACACTCTAATCAACTATCTAATCAATTCTTTAATCAATACTTTAATCAATTTTTTAATCAATACTCTAATCAATTCTTTAATCAATACTCTAATCAACTCTTTAATCAACACTCTAATCAATTCTTTAATCAACACTCAAATCAATTATTTAATCAATACTTTAATCAATTTTTTAATCAACACTCTAATCAATTCTCTAATCAATTCTTAAATCAACACTATAATCAATTCTTTAATCAATACTCTAATCAATTATTTAATCAATACTTTTATCAATTCTTTAATCAATACTCTATTCAATTCTTTAATCAATACTCTAATCAATTCTTTAATCAATACTCTAATAATTAAAAAATGTGTTTTTTCTACAATTTCACAATTTACTTATTTTTTAAAATAAATAGTAAGTTGAAGTATTACAAGTAACTAAATTAAATTATCAAATATTCAAAATCTTGTTATTTTTTAATACATGAAAAATACTAATAACAATTTTGTAAAATAAAACCGACAAATTTGTTACTATACATCTTTTAGAATATTAAAACAGATAAATATTAAATATGGTATTTTAACATAATATATGTGTTAAATAAAAATGACCTCTTTTTGTATTAAACATTTTGTTTGATAGCGTATTGACATTTGAAAAGCAAACGAGTTTGTTACAACGGTACATGATAGAAAACTCTATAATCATTAAAAAATAGTCTCATTTTAGAATGACATTTTAGATAAAATAACAATTAATATTTATTAGAGGTTACATTTTTATAGAATTAACATGTGATCTAAATGAATAATAATGTTACACATTTTTCATTCTATGAAAATCAAATTCCATCTAATAATTTGAAACTTTGTTTTTTTGTTTTAATAAGCTTTCTATATTACACGCTTGGGTTTCACTCAATCGATATTTGTATAGATACCCTTGGAACCTTTACAGTGGCAGAAGCGCAAAGCAACATAGCCGCATGCGGCGAAGAATTAAATAACTTCAACTTCAGTTTCGTCATGTCGCGTTGCTTCGCGCTTGGTGGACAGAGGCGGCATTAAGTGAAATGCAAAATAAAAAAATATTATGAAGATATTGTATCGATTATCATGATATGTTATTGATTGCATCCTGAACCAATACAAGGTTATGTATAGGCATGATAAACATAGATGACCTGTCTAGCATTAGTATTGTTCAATATCGATGGTTGTTATAAAAAGTGATTAATCTCGAGTCTCTCTTTTTATTGTAGACGAATGTTCCCGTACCTAGCTTTCAAAGTGGAGGGTCTCCATCCGGAGAGAAAGTACAACTTCTTTGTGGACATGGTCCTCCACGAGGCAAGCACGCTCAAGTTCCAGGCCGGACACTGGGTCCCCAATGGTCAGAACGAGGTCTACCCCCCTCCCGACAGAGAAGGTGTGTGTGTGTGTGTTTCTACTGTACCTGTAGCTCGGTAAATATTGATTCATTCTATTATTATTATTATTATTATGAATATTATTTTTAATATTGATGTCAGTAAAATTAATGTCTAATTACATATTATAATCACGTATTCAACTTAACAATGCTGTTACTCTCATTATTTATTTATAGCACTATCTTGTCTGGAAGGTAATTTTAGTCTGTTAGAAGATCTGAAACACGAGAGAATGTATATAAATGTGACCATGAATATATAACTTATATATAATTAGTAAATACACACTATAATAGGCTAATCAAATTCTCAAATCACTGAAACGAACCTTTACCGTGTGGTTCAATTCTGATTATAAAGTTAATTATATAAAATATAATGTCTTTTGAAATCTTTACAAAATTAATGATTTCCACAATATACATACATATATCTATCCATAAGAGTAGATTGCCCATATACATGTATGTAAATTGGTACTGAATAGCTTGCTTGGCACTTTTAGCAATTTTGTGATGTTGGGTCGCAAATTTATGACCTGAGTATTCGAGCTTGGTTTAGAATCAAATGCAAGGAATTAAAAAATAATATACAAAACCCACCACGAGCTTCTTCTTCCATGGCAAAGATGTGTAATACAGAGGTGTTAATGATATACACGCGCGTTGCGATAGCAGAGAATACAAGTATATATATATGCTAAATAAAAAGTTTTTATATACTATAAAATCAAATGAAATCCTTTAAATTTAAATTTAAATTATAATTTATTTAAAATTTAATGGACACTACATTTAATGCACTAAACTCTTATATTATTTTCAACAGGAGTTTACTGAACCATTGTAAAAATTGTACTGAAGAATTATTTATAATATATATGAATACTTTTTCAAAATTCTGGCATTGTATTTTTAAAAAACATTCAACGATCAATAAAAAAGCAATTGTATTGTATCAAAACAGTTCTTTAACGTGGAAATACAACAGTGTTTAAACGGATAAGGTAATGCTTTCAAAAATGGTTTAAATTAAGCTTAAGTTAAGTTTGTTCAGAACAATATTTGCTTTAATTAGATCCACCAATTGTATCAATCAATAATGTCAGAGAAAAGTGATCGTGATCATTATCTCGAGATTGAATACGTCAACATTACATTTAATTGATTCTTTACATTGATGATATATTAACAGTTTTTCTATGATGCCTGACTTTTGAGACACCCTGCTTTGACACACGCCAGACTGATTACAATACCACATTATACACATTTAATCGTTTTAAAAGAAACACTTATATTTAAATAATACTGCAACAAAATAATATTAATGATCTATGACCATAATATTCTAAATTTCAAAATACATTCCCATTTTAATTCTGGTACAGCCTGCCCACGGTCACATTTGAAAAAGTATCCTAACATATTTATTTAATAAATGAATACCTCGAAACAAATTGAATTTACTCCTCAACTTGCAATCCTGAACGAGCACTGCTAGTCAGACCCTAAAGTGGGTGCTAAACAGACAATGAAGGGTTCCATTTATCCACATTGCGCAAGAGATCAGCATGCTACCTCTGGAATGGTGCGGACAATGGCTTCGGTGGGAAGGGTGATTAGATTGTTCATTTATTCTGGATTCATCGCGTAAATCTTTAGGTTAGGGACTCCTGCTGTGGAACTAAATTCTGATGAGCATAGTAATGCTGGCTAAAGCTGATTGTATCATAGTATATGCCTTTCTTAAAGAATCTATATTTATACTGGTTTTATTTACTGAATTTATATTTAGCTTATTGGTATTCTCCACAGTCTATACAAGAAAATGCGATACCAATTCTATTAGAAATTATGCTTTTTATGATTTATTACGACCATGTGCTATAATAGTTTCACCAGTATACTCAAATCCTTTAAAATTAGATACATAAACTTGTGTTGTAATTGTGAAACTGTGAAATAAAATTAAAATTATTTTAAGGAAAAATTAACTAACAGCAAAATATTTTCAATTGTGTTTATCACTGAAACCGCCAGTCTCCCAATTAGTGACTTTATAAAAGTATTTATAATATTAATAATGCCCTTTAGTAAGTAATATTATTATATTATTGCACATAGTCGATAATTTTTGTAGTTAATATATATGTGAGTTATATAATTGTCGCGACAAGTTTTATATATATACATACTACTCGATAAGTAGTCATACGAATTGAAATAGTAAAACTATGATTAACGCTGATTATTGCTAAAATAAAAGCAATTGTAAAGAAATTTCTTTGCTGCCTTGAGTTAATAAAAACAGTGGTTATGTAGCTTAATGAAGTTTTCTATATTGTCATAATTAAATCTGTTATTATCTCCCGTATGTTTAGCCTCTAATTAAAAACTTTATTCCATGTTTACATAGTTCATCAAGTTCGTCATATTTTCTTCCAGTCTCAAAGGTGTACGTGCACCCCGACTCGCCAAACAATGGCAAGTTTTGGATGAAGAGGGACATCAACTTTCACAAGCTCAAGATCACCAACGATCGCAAGATAAAGAACTGGACTGGCAGCAAATCGGTGGGTCTTCAATTGGCTGTTGTTGATAATTGCCCTATCTGGTCACATGGAAGCGTTCAACATTAAAAAAAACGCGATTTAAATATATTGGTTTCTGAATTTGACGTTAACGAAGTCATAATTTACAATTGTTTATTATATCGTTTTATAAATATTTTATAACCATTGGTATTTATATATTTAATTAAATAAATATTAATACAATTTTTAGCAAATAAAACGCTTTTTATTAATTAAATAGTTATTTTATTACACAAAAACCACAGATAATGTCTTAGGCTTAAACTGTGCTTTAAATCACCATTTTTCGGAATATTTGATTTATTATTTCTTATAAGAGTCAATAACGAAATTATAAAGTTTCCAATAAAATAAATGACATGGTTGAAATACGAAAAAAACTTTTCTTCCACTCCTTTATCTAATGCATTATAAGGAGTGCACATCTTTATCTAATGCATTATAATAACTGCATACCTTTATATAATGCATTATAATGACTGCACATCTTTATCTAATGCATTATAATAACTGCATACCTTTATCTAACGCATTATAATGACTGCACATCTTTATCTAACGCATTATAATGACTGCCCTCCTTTATCTAATTAATATAGATATTATTTAACATATTATAGAAAAAGTTGTACAAGAAACAACTATAAACCACTTATTCTATGTTTAGGACACCTTTGAGTGTCATTTGTCTTCATGGATTGCATTACCCATCCTGCCTTATCAATTCATTTAGTTAGACAGATTTTAGTCCACACAACAGAACAAAGTTTAGCACTTTAAAAATATATATTATATAGAACATATAACAAGTGCTTTGTACTATCCGCATATTTCGAATCGAATGAAGCCACTTGATAATGACATAATTCATATTAGCGACTGCATGTCACCGATAATATTATCAGTCATGTGGCACTCTGATATTGTACGTTATTACTGAGGTTGTCAAGCATGCACACTCTGGAAACTCTGAAATTGTGACGTGTAGCTTATTATAGTAAAGATAAAATTGTCAAGATGTCCCTGAACTACTGAATTGGACTAGATTTGAGTGTCATTAAATATGTCCTGTCTTGTAAAGGATCATTAACTTGAGTGTATCTTTATAACGTTGAGGAGATCTTTGATTACTATTCCTTAATATCGTTTTTGATTATTATTATTAAAATGAAACAATTTTCTGGCTGTTTACTAATTATTGTATAGATGTAAAACTAGATTTTCTTAATAGTAAGTTAATCCAATTTACATATTCCATTAATATATATTCCGCATATATTGTATTATATGATAAAACGATGGGATATAACGTAATAGAATATAAGATAAAGCAACTTCTTTATTTTCAATTGGTTCAAATTTAATTTTAAATATAAAAGATATTAATTAAAATATTTTAAGATAAATAACTGACATGGATAATAGTTTACTTGTATTATATAGACTGTTATAGCCTAATTACTGAATCAATGACACAAATACCTGTTTCAAAATATAGAATAAAAATTGTGTAACGAGAGCTTTTCAATAAAAAAAACTTTTTATAAACAGCTTTGCGCACATAAAGTAAAACAGCGTAAGTACAAATACAACAATTTGCACCCATTGAAGATGAGTTTAACCAGTTTACGATGGACTTACAAACCTAAGTGTAGTATATCTAAGTAGTGTATACATTTTTTTAAATACATAGTTGGTTAATTAGGGATATTATCGGGATTGCATTGTACTTTATTCAATACTTTACTCCGTTATTGATAATTGTTCATTTTAAGTAAATGGTTGCTACTCATATTCGGGTGCTCTCTGTGTCACAATTTTACCTTTGAATATGTATTCAAGATGTTATTTACAAAATAAGTATTTTACATAACAGTTACTGCAAAATACGCAACAAGCTAAGGTGATCAAGATGCTCTGTATTTTCATGTTTCAGATTTTCGTCTACAGCATGCATAAATTTATCCCTCGTATCTACATCACCGAGACCACATCCCCCGGCGAAGAGTCGTGTTCAAATCAGTTCGCTTGCTTCTACTTTCCTGGGACAGAATTCATCGCTGTGACAGCCTACCAAAACAGTGACGTCACTGAGCTGAAGATCCATCACAATCCCTTTGCCAAAGGTTTTCGGGACCGTGGAAACCCTTAGTGAGTTCGTCTAGTAACAGAAACCCTTAGTGAGCTAGCCTAGTAACAGAAACCCTTAGTGAGCTAACCTAGTAACAGAAACCCTTAGTGAGCTAGCCTAGTAACAGAAACCCTTAGTGAGCTAACCTAGTAACAGAAGCCCTTAGTGAACTAGCCTAGTAACATAAACCCTTAGTGAGCTAGCCTAGTAACATAAACCCTTAGTGAGCTAGCCTAGTAACAGATACCCTTAGTGAGCTAGCCTAGTGACAGAAACCCTTAGTGAGCTAGCCTAGTAACAGGAACCCTTAGTGAGCTAGCCTAGTAACAGGAACCCTTAGTGAGCTAGCC
>JAUZND010007919.1:0-10140 GCA_034780555.1 Coelogynopora nodosa | reverse complement strand
TACCAGGATGACTCCGCTCCTGCACACAGAGCCAAAATTGTGACTAAGTTCAAGACTGACAATAATATTACCAGTTTAGATTGTTCAGGAAACAGCCCGGATTTAAATCCGATAGAAAATTTGTGGCAAAATCTACTGAAAAGGTTATCAAACATCATGCCAAAGCGCATCCAAGCAGTTTTAGCATCCAAAGGATATCCTACAAGATACTGAGTGTTCTCCCTTTACCTGATAAGACAGACTGTCTCTAATAACTGTAGATAAATTATGTTTATTTTGAAATGCATATTGTCCATGAATTCTTGTGAATAAATGTTTTATCCAAATTTTAACTTTTTTTTAACAATTATGCTAATTTTTTTCACAGCACTAGTCTGTAGTAGTAGTGTTTTTAATTAAATTGTAATCAATAGATGCAAATAAATATTTTCAGACAAGTAAAAAGTTTCACACAAGTAAACAAATTATAGTCCATTCAAAATTTTAATAATCTACGAAGATTTGCCCAAAATTTTAAAGCAATTCTAACATTAAAATTTTTTGATTAATTTTAATCAAATAACGAGTAAATAAAAAAAATTAAAGTATTTTTTGCAATTTTTTTGGAAATATATATACAATATATTTAATTATAAAGGAAAATTTTTATTTTACTAAAATGAATACATGTCATATCATAGCTGTGAAAAATTCATTAAACTTAGAACCCAACAGATAAATAGTCCATTAAGACTACAAAGTTAAAAATTATTTACCGTTTATTTAAAATTGTTATTTTTATTTAATAGTAGTATGAGAGGGAAAACTTCTGGACAATGTATCATCACCCCTCTGTTCTCTCCTACATTCATTTTTCTCTATTTATATGACTTCCTGGGCCTATTTCAACAGGGTCAAGATCGTTTCTGAGTAAATAAAGGACTCTAAGTTCAAATTTGCTATTTAGGAGGTAACTAGAAATGACGTATTGATTCTTACAACTCTTATCACGGCCTTGTCATCACTTGACAACACATGTCTACACTTTCCGAGTTTAAATATATTAGTTAATAATGTTCAATTCCATTTAAAACATGGTTCAGGGCCGCAAAAGTGGGGTGTATCTTTATTGTCAATGTTCCGATTAGAACAAAAGTCACTGTGGTTTTATAAATTCAATATTCACAAATCGAATAGACATAAAAAATCCAACGTAGAACAATCCAATTTTAATTTAACCTATAGTAATGAACGTATGTAATCACGTGCTATAATTTACACTCTACAATTTACTAAAATATTTCACCATTAAATTAACAATATAGAATGGTTAATACGTATATTGTAAATGAACAAAATCCGGGCCATCGAAATTATAAAAAAAACTCACACAATGATTAAATTTAATGATAATTTTGTCTAAATTTACTTATATTACCAATGAGAAATAATTAAAACAATGTATAACAAAAACTACACTGCAGGAGACCTTTCTAAAATTTAAAAAAACAATTAAAATTATCAGTAGAACATTAAAAAAAATTTTTTTTGCAATATCCCATTTTAAAATATAAATATAATCATATTATTTCAATAACAAAATTTGTATAACTACATAATATCACAAAAGGATATTAGGAATACCAAAAATATTGAAAATATGCTTAACATGTGAGAATATATAGCATATATTGTAAATGAACCAAGTGAAGGACCATAAAAATTAATAGAAAAACACACCCACAATGATTAAATTTTATAATTATTTGGTAAAATACACATTAATCTGAAATAATTAAGACAAAATTAAACAAAAATGACGCACTACAAGACACCTTCTAAAATCAAAAAAAATATATTAATGAGAATGTTAAATTATTGGTATTGTGCGAAACAACATATTAATATTTTTCTTAATGCATTCAAATTGTACGATTTTAACAAAAGGTACAACAAAAAGTCATTCTGCACACAAAAAATAAGATTAAATTTGCCTAACACGTAGTGTAATATAACCTATTGCAAATGAACAAAATGATGCGCCATAAAAATTAATTTAAATAATTAAACACACAATGATTAAGTTTTGTGAAAAATTGGTGAAAATTAACTTATACGACCAAAAAGAAATAATTAAGATAATATAGAAACGGACACTAAAAGACCATATGAAATAATGTATCTTTATTCCATTTTCAAATTATGTAAGTTTAATATTTATTTTTATTTTTATAAAAGACACCCTAAATGGATAAATCATAAACTTCTACAATTATCTAAAATATACACTAAATAACAATCAACTAGACAGTTGATAAACATCATACATTAATGTTGAAGTTTCAATCATGAAGAATATCTGTCATGTTTAGCAGCAGGATTATTGTTTGAATTCATGTACACTTACTACATGTAAATAAAGTACTGTAAGTTGAACTGTATTGTTATTTTCAAATCTTCTTCCATTTAACCCGAAAGAGTATTTACTACTACAGAGATATCCCTCCAGAAATCGACTATATACTAATAAATTGGAAATAATTTTGCACAGATACCGACAAAACGAAATTACCAAAATTGCCCTATTTCGCTTAAATCAATCAACACAGGCTGTCGAACAAGGAAAAAAACTCAAAACGTTTGTTGACAGACGGAGAATCAATATTGTCACAGGTTAAAATATCTATAAAATTGATGGAAGAAACAATGGAGGACTGGGAAATATAAAAAAAATCTTCGGGATAAATTGACTAAATTGACTAAAATTATTAGAAATAAAATGTAAAGACAACACGATGAAATAAATTAAAATATTTAATTGAATATGAAAAATAAAAATGCAAAGTCACAAATTGAAGAAGATCTAGAAAAATTCAAGAATATACTCCTCTTATCACCTATAATTCGGCTCTAAGATAAAATTATAAAACAAGTTATATTTTGGTGATGATATAATTTTGATTATTTTAATACTCTAATGCTTCCACAATATGTATAGATCATTTTAAAATAAAGTTTCATCCTAAACTATATACAATGAAGCATTTCGATATAACTTTTATATATATTGTTTTTATTTCTATTCTACTAATATGTTTTATTAATTTTATATTTTATACGTACAAAACGATTTTATTAAATAATGATAATATTAATAGAACAAACAGGCTCCAAAAATATATATAGAATTGTAAAAGCAACTCAGTAGGTCATTGTCACATGTATGGTTTATGCAATACGGTATTGGACAAATTTACACCACCTTTTACTTCAATAACTAAAGTTTAACTGAGGGATTCTCTTTCTGTTTAGTTAATTGTTTGGTGAAATGTAATAGTACATTGTAAAGTGTAAATGAAAGCGTGCGATCACATACATTTATGGTTAATATCTTACTACGTTGGTTTTCTTTATGTCCATTCAATATGTCATATTAATTTACTTATACAACAATTAATGTTTTCCAAATCGGAACATTGTCAATGAAGCTATAAACAAAAACATGTATTTGGCCCAATTTTGAGGCCCTAACCATCTTTGATTTTATGTTCATGTTTGAAAGCAATTTGACATTAATTGATATATTAGAACCGGTAACTGTTGACGTGTATTGTAAAGTGTAGGCAATGTCGCTCGAATACGGCTGTTCATGGTAACAGTTGTAAGAATCTATGCGTTATTTCCAACTCAGCGTCATTGATTTACTCGTAAACGACCTTGACATTGCTGCAATAGTTCCAAGAAGTCATAGAAATGAAAAAATATTTATGAATGAGTGTGGGGGTCAGGGGGCAATGGGAGAGGGGTCAGGGGGTTATGAGGCATTGTTTAGAAGTTGTCCTTCCCATACTACTAATAGTTTTGATCAGAAACAAAAAGTTTTTTAATAGCAAATATAGAAAAATTGCAAGCTAATAGAAAGAATACAATATGATGTATTATTTATCAATATTCTCCATTTAGTCGTAGGAAAAGTGTAATAGATCATAAAGTAACAACACAATAACGAATGACGAACATACTATTATAACTTACAACTTACAACTTAATGCAAAATGTTATATACCGTATATATATAACTGTCCATCGAATGGGAACTTACAAAACTTAAAACGTGACATTTTAAGCGACTTATTAAGTCTTCTACAGACATTTTAAGTGTACTTAGTGTGACTTAAATTCAATTATAATGTATAATAAGAATACCAAGTTACTTTAAGTTATTGTAAGTATAGAAAGTAACATTTTTAGTTATTGTATGTAGAGAAAGTAACATTTTAAGTTATTGTAGGTATAGAAAGTAACATTTTAAGTTATTGTAAGTATAGAAAGTGACATTTTTATTTATTTTAAGTATAGCCAAAAACTTTATAAAACCGGAATAGTAAAAACGTAAAACACATCACACCAAATGGAATTCATCTTTTCCCAGTAAAATTACAAAACAATTGCATAAAAATATATAAAAAGTATAGTTAAAAGTGTATAAAATCTTGGTGTGTTTGATATCCAAACCTTTCTGGTTGATAGCCATCTTGGCTTCGAGCCAACCTTCTGGGAATCGAAGAAGTACAACATATATTGTATAAACAGAATAAAACATTTTAAAAATAATTTATACTAGATTCAGGAACACGACCTGACATTTTGATCCGGATAAATGACAACACGAATGATCCTTTTTATAAAATAACTATATTGTGGATTTTACTTAATAAATTTAAAATAATTAAAAAGATATTTGAAATAGGATTCATGTAATTCGTATTGTAGATGTGTATTGTATAGACATGTATTGTTTACATATAATAGTATAACATAAACATATATGTCATTAGAAATATAAAAAGCTAGGCTATATGACAGGGTAAACCAAATATTAAGATCTTGAGAATATTTGCGATACAAAAACGATGAAATTCTCAAAATAAAGAAATACACTAATAAAATAAAAATATGCATATTATTCAGAAAAACTGTGATATCAATATTAGCCAAAATGCCAAAGTGTTAACTCATACCACAAAATACAATATATGTTATATAACGTAAATTGTTTAAACTCTTACGAAAATAATATTTGATTTGGGATAACTATCTTTTTAATTGTTTAAATATAATTTATACTATGATCCTACAAACAGGTAAATTGATACCTAGTAGAAACAACATATTAATATAACAAACGTCGTTATTTTGTCAATTATATGTACTGTAATTTTCATCAATAACATTATTCAAATATTTTTTTCGTAATAACTAACACAATTTACGGTATATCATTTTTTTGAGGTATGAGCAACACCTTTTTGCCAATTTGGCTAATATTATTATAATATTGTATTCTTTAAGTGTAGGAAATGCCTAGGTTAAGATTATTCATTTATGAATTATTATTTGATTAACAACATATGTCAACAAACATGCTTTTTGAAGGTAAAAATTTAATTCATGTATAAATATCACAATACAAAACACACTAAGAAATACAGAAATACATGAACTCGCAGTTTTGTAAATCTTCGGAGGCAGTCTTTCTAATTCCAAAGTAGTGCTAAAGTTCCATCTTCGGACGATTATTCTTAATTAATTTGTCTCCGAAAGATGTTAGGGCTGCATGGAAAGTTAAGTTTCTTATACATCGATTCCTAAGACACTCTTCAAAACCGGAATAAATATTGATATAAAATAAAATGGTTTAAAAGATACATCAGTAGTAGGTTAAAGGATTAGGAAATATATTTTTTTATAAATTTATTAATTATCAGATTATTATAGATATGTAATATTATATTAAAAGATTTCGGCGCGGGATAAATTAGCTCGGAAAATTTTGAATGAACATCCTTCCTCTTGGTCTATTATTTTAGTGCATATATTATTATTGCAAATTACGAGACCCAATAATAATTACTAAAATTCCCAAATCAGCGTAACTTTCTCATCCTTGCATAACGAAAAGTAATAACAATTTAAATACAATGCAAATAGGTATAGAGGGCATCAAGTTTTGTGATTAAAAAATATAGTTTTATTAAATTTTTCTACAATCTTGTGCATGTACCATCTTTTTATATAAATGATATTATATAACAAATGAGATGAGAATATAATTCATTTGTTCTAATTCTATGTCATCTAGGATCATGTAATCATAATAATGACCAGTTATAATAATATTTTTACAATGTTTTTAAAATTTTCCCACACTATTTAGTAATATATTACTAAACAGTTTGGAAAATGTTAATTTTACTAAAATAATAGACTTATTGTATGTATCAGGAGTATATCCTAGGAATTTATTATTTTTAAGAATGGCACTGATTTAGGCACATATTTTTAGAAATTATACATTATAGTAAAATTCAAGAAAGATTAAACTGACAATATCAATATTGAGAAAAAAATTAATTAAAACAATTAATAAAAGGTTTACATATCTGAATTATTTGAAATATTTCCAACTTCTTGTCTATATTGTATTTTATAATCATGGCACAATACAATACAATACAATACATAAAACTAAAGAACGAAGCAATAACAGACCACAAGCACCACCTGCTGCGCAGAAAACTGCACAGTAAAATGAATACAACAACTTCTATTTTAAAAGAAAATTGCTTGGCTTGGCTAGTCAATGAAATTTAGATACTGTCATAGAAATATAAATAGTTATATTTTTATGGAAACTGTTTAGTGATCGATAGAATTAGCCTAATATAATATATATAGCCTGGTATATAATAATAAAGATTATTGCATTCTGTAATTATTTTTACTATATTTTGGTCCATCATTCAGACAGCCCAGGTTATTTACCCTCAGCTACTCTTCGATCTCTTCTCCAAACACATCAGACGGCTGGATTGAGTCTCGGAGTGCCAAGTGCCCGTTGAGATCCCCTCCGATAAAGGGATTCCAAGAAACCACCAAACTAGAGGGATCACACCAGGGAACCAGGTCGTGCTGTCCAGTTTGCTTCTTAGCGTGCATAAACATTCACAAAGATGTGTCTACCCCGGTTTCTCGACTGTATTTCTACAGCCAGAGATTCCAGTCGTCCCTTCTCCTTACCCGCCCGAATCGTAGCTACTTTACGGAAGGGGATGTCATCTTTGACAAAATCAGGAGAACTCCACCTTTCACCCATTCCCCGTCAGGGCTAATGGGTCGGTCTCGGCTCACAGCTGCGTATCCGAGGAGTTTAGAAGTTGGATCCCTGACACCCAGTTTAGTTTCCTGCACAAAACAAATTTCAATATTTCTTTTGCGGATAAGCTGAGCAAGTTTAGGCATACCGGTCTGGATACCGTTAGCATTCCACTGAATGACACGGGGTGAATTCCTTCTAATGAAGGTTCTGATCCTCTCAGTCACCGGTTGTACAGTGGGTGGAATAGCACCACTAGGTTGGGCGATTTTAACACAGGATTGTCATTGCCAGTAACCGTTCTGAGCCCACCTACCTCAAACGCTCCCCTAATTAACTCCTGAACAACAATGATGATGCTCAACACCGCAGCTACCATAGATCAGAGGGTTAGCACAGACTCCAAGATTTGCGCCGCAGACAGGACATTTTCTGTTTCTGGGCGGCTGATGGACGTTTCTAGATGGTTTCAGCCCTGCGCCCCGGAGCTCCGCTTCCACAATTGTGGCAAAACCAACGGCCCTCTTCTAACCATGCCCTGCTGACCCCACTGCATTCCTGCTTCCGGTGGCAGACTCTGCCACAGTCGTCTGCACACCTGAGCAGCACCGTTCCTCTCAGTGGCATGACACCGTGGAAAAAGCAGGCCTCACCTGGGTTAAAACTCTCATTTTCCAAAAAAAACGCCCGCAAGTGAACAGGAAACGTTGGAACCCGACTTTGGAACCCGACAGAAAGACGTTGGAAACCCGAGTAAGTGCTTGACTTCGTCCTCCTCCAACGAAGGTGTCATACGTGTCGGGCAGTTTGCGGTTTGCGTCGACTGCAATTTATTGATTGTTTATGCAGTCACATGTGAAGTTGCCGCGCGTGATAGCTTTTTTTTGCGGTAATGGCGGTAAATTTTGCCGTCAAGAATGTCACTATACATTTCCGCGTAACATTGGCCGATAGAAATATGGGGTGATTGATTTAGTAATTAAATACAATAGTACTATTTAATTATCTTCCTCTGTAGCTATAGTAACGCAGAACTCAACAGCATACAAAACAAAAACTATTTCAATACAGATATCTAGATGTTAATTAAGACGATAAAAAAATTTTGATCTGGCTAATAGTATTACCGGGCTAATTTTCCGGCTATACCGGACAAAAAAGAGTATTCAGCAAATAAAAAGTATATAGCGATGGTTATGTTTTTCATAATATTCAACCACGCAAATTATTGTAATGACTTGACTCTATAAACACCTTAATCATCCACGTTACTGCATTTAAATTATATCAAAATGTCTATTCGTATTGTTGTATTTTCTAAATGTAGTTTTGTAATATCATAATTTAAGCCCAAGGGGAAAGAGGAGTCACATAAGTATAAAACTTTGTAACTGTCGAACTATGAACTGAAGAGATAGCGGCAGCGGCAACTACAACTACAATTTACGCCTCGTGTTCTCCAACACACCCCGACCGGCAGGCTTATCCCGGCGCACTGAAACGATGATTCCGCAGCTCCGGAGTGCAGGGTATTGTCGTGTGCTGGCAGCGTATCGAGCTTGTATGGATGCGGGGGGTTTCCTACAACTTGTCTTCATTGCGATGAGGGGAAAAATCTCTGGAGCATTGGCTTCAGGAGTGGCCGGCGCGCCTTGGCTTGCGGCTGCGAGTGTTCGGGATGGGGAGGCCTATTTTTTACTTATTAGCGGACCCGTGACAGTGGCCTTGTAACTGCGGGGGCTTCGGCTTCTCGACGGGGATACCGCCAGACCAACCAACTATAACTACAACTATTAAAGTGTCAACCGCAACTTCAGCGACAGAGTATAAGCGACGAAGTCAGCGATGGTAACTACAACTTTAAAAGATTTAATATTTGGAATAACAAAAATATCATTTTCCTATCTTTCCTGTTGTATTGATATTACAAAAACTATATTATAAATTAGAAAACTCTAAAACAAATAATTGTTTTAAATAAATTAAATAACCCATTAAAATAAAAAATCATACTTTTAACTCTTCAATTCCAGGAAACATTGGGTTATAATTAAAGTATATGTTTGTATTATATATAGTAAGTAGTAAGAGCGGTTAGAACATAGGTAATTATTATTATAGGTCATACATTATTATTTTTTTATATATATTGTAATTGAGCCATATAATCCGCTTCCAAGATACACGAAACCCAATAAATTGTGCAACATATTACTTTGTTTTAAATTATTTATATAATGGATGTGTTCTTATATTTAATAAAATAATTATTATTTTAATGTAGCCGTTAGAATAAAGTTACAATTCAATAATATTTTATTAAGTCGTAGATATAACAGTGGTGTTTTAATGTGCTAATTATTATTAAAAGTTCATTGTAACTCTTTAAGAATGTAAACTATATTGTTCGGCAAATATTTAAACTCACTAAATTCTAAAATATTGACATAAGTAAAAAAATTGTGTTACTAAGAAAATCTCTAAGAACTAAAGACTAAAAACTAAATCAACTGAAGTTTCTGATTTATTAACTATTCAAGGTATAATATTACTTTTTCTATTTTTATCAATTCCTTGTTTCCTTAAAGAATTCCTTGGCTTTGCTAAGTCTGTTTTTGTACATTTTATATTCTAATGAAACATATATTATTATTTTCTGTGGCTAAATACCGCGATATTCCAGGGAAAACAGCTTGAAGTCTATATCCCCTGGTATATCTAAATATTAAATAGATATTGTAAATTTTAAAATATTCACAAAATTAATAAATGTTGATAAATTTAGAGAAAAATGGCTATGCAAATAAATTTCTATTATTATTCTTATTTTTTAATTCTTTATAAAAAATGAAATGTTTATTTTCTTACTATATAGAAGAGGAATGTTACAATATAACTATTTTATATATTATTACAATTAATGATAGCTCACGGTGTGTCTGAAGCAAAAAATAACTTTTGAAATTCTCCACTTCTAATTTTGCCAAAAATGGAATATATATGCA
>JAUZND010007918.1:0-10140 GCA_034780555.1 Coelogynopora nodosa | reverse complement strand
GTCTACATTGTAAATATTGATGTAAAACTTTCTTTTGTAAGTAAACTTGTATATGGTTAAAATGTTATTACAGTGAGAAATCATCTAAATACAAAATTCTTAGAATAAAACTACTTAACTGCTTTTTATTTTAAAAAGTCATATATTTGTATTGTGTTCCATCCAACGATGGATCATCATCTAGTGTACTATGCAACTCATGTAGTAATCAATTAGTTTTCTTATAATTACAAATGGAAAAAATATGTTCTAAGGTTTCATAGCAGTTTTATTCTTAAATTTTGTAGGAGGAAAACCCATACATTACACTTTTCCTTTTGAAAGAAAGCGGAAGGAAATGAATTGACGTTTACATACTTTCTCAATGATGAAGAGCGATCTGTTTTTAATTATAGTTTTTCAAGTATTTTACTAAAGTTCAATAAAATCAAAAGAATAAAATGTTAATAGAATATGTACAAATATTTTTAATCTTAAATTATCTAGAAAATAAAATCGAGTTATTTGAAAAATCAAATTTTATATATATATATATTTTAGGTTATCTCTATTTAGGTTATACTTTTAATTAAAATTTAATTATCTACAATATTCGCTTTGAACATTTCCTTTGTACTTAAAATTATTGATTAAGAATAATGTTGTTACTGTCACAAGATTTTTTTAAAAGAAAAGAAACGTAAAATTTAAACTAAATATTTTTACTATTGAAATATGGGAAATATAATATACGAACGGATTTGAGTTTATGATTTTTCAAATTTTATTATAACAATGGCATAAAAAACCATATTATATATTTTAAATAACATATTAGAGATATTATTTATCGATTATATCAATTTAAAAAAAGAATACAATGGTTTTGAAAATAAACTATGTACTTATAAAATACAACAATATATTTGGAAAATGTCATAATTATATAAGTTAAACTTATATCAATGTATATTATATAACAATAAAAGATAAATGCTAAAGATATCTATTTTATTTGTATCTCATCACCAGCCAGCAATTCGCTCAATTTATTTCGTATACATATTATGTTAATAGCTTATATATATTATAACGGATGATAAAATATATAAATTTATTTTATTTTTATGAGTGTTAAAAAAATACTTTAAAATGTTGCTCATTAATTATACAACAGAAAAGTTAGCTTATTTTATTTACGATTGTTTTGTGATACTAAGTGATACTTATACAGACAGAAATGAAATGACATACTTAGTAATTATTAATAACATATATAATAAGTGTAAAATTAGTACTCATTGTAAAAACAAATTTAATATTTATATGTAGTTCTATAAATAAGCTATATTAGAGTATTACATGAGACATTCTGTAACAGATAAATATCGTCTTTCGTTTCACAGAATTATTTCGTAATGTTTTGGCCAAACAACATATAATTTTTATTTATTAATGAAGTACATAATAAAACCAATAAACATATTGTTAATACATTTATTAAATCCATTTGTACCTACTATAACGTGTACATATTATGGATTGCAATCTATTAAAACATAATAATCATATTTACGTCGTAGATAATTAATTTCAACCATTCGTGCAATTTGATCATGGTAGTATACAAAGTTATCTGCAACGCATGTTGTTATTCAGTTCAGTATATACCGACTGTTTCATAAATAATCGATATCAAATGAATGAAATACTTAATAGATAATAGAAAATACAAGTAAAATGCTTGTAAAAGCAAAATCATTAAAGACAACATGTACCATACAGACGTCGCCATGATCTCGAACTGGAGTCCACTGAAGCAAGTTGGTTAATTTTTTGACCTTCACGTCTCCCCAGATATTACTGTACCCTGACTATCTGCTGCTTATATCATGCCCATAAACGTTAAATAAATCAACTCTCGTGTTCCTCGATAACATCATCACTTAGATCAGATTCTAACCAAACGTTTATCTGACGGAATAATAATCACAGGTGATTTCAACCAAGTACGATTCGGGTCTATTACTCCAAGCCATCACAGTCTCAAGCAAAAGGTCATCCAACCAATTTTGAATAATTTCAAAACCAACCTGATGGACGTGTACAACATCTCAGTCACCAAACCAGTATCTTTTAGTGAGTGATAAAAACGCGATTATCGCTACCAGTTCACCCAGTGTGTAAGGTAAGTCACGGTGAAGCAAAACTTCTTTACTGCCTAGCTCCCGTGAAGTGGGAATATGTCATAGAGACATGAAAAGTGCTACATATTTTACCAAATTATGAACTCCTTGGTTAATGAACACTTGTCCTGGAAAACGTCTAGAAGGCCACTTAACACTAAACCATGGGTTACTGAAGCCTTCTTGAGTATATACCACCAAAAAGTGCAAAATAATTGGAATAAGGGAAACATAACACTCTACGTATTGTATCGCAGCAGTGTGAACAGAATATTAAAAAGACTGAAAAGAAACTACCACGAAAAACACAGACAAATAAGATTTCTTCATCAAACATTAAGACAAAAATATCCTAAGGATAGGTACAACATACAAATAAATCTTACAAACCATCATGCATCAGATATACGAAGCAGTAGATCACACACTGATTAGAATTTCCCGAATGTTTTTATAGAATTGAAGTGAGCATTCTTCTACACAAGCTCATGAGCCTTGGATGTCCAAATTTTCATGCATGTCCGGTGGGTATCCAGTTTTCTACAGCTTAGATACCAGTGAGTGAAATAAAATGTTAGAAGACACTTATCCTGACTGAGAACACATCCTGGTGACCCTCAACACACTAACACTGGCATTATTGTTTTTTAAATTATAATTAACCATTTGATGATCGACATAAAGTTTATCAACGAAACTACCTTCTTCGATATCACTAAAAGTCTAAAACAATATTTAATGCAAAAGAAAAATATCAATAAAATAAAGTGTTACTAAATCCAACAACTTGAAGTTGAACCACAGTCAGACACAAATACTTCAAAATAAGCAGCACCAAGAAGAGACCAGGAACTTGGCCGGATGTCAAAATTGGTGATACCATAGTTAAACCTGTTCAAAAAGTTAAATTTTATGGAATCGTCATAAGTAGCAACCTAGGATGGAATGAGCACATTGATGCTGCAATCAAGAACGCATCAAAACGTATCTTCTTTTTAAAAATGCTAAAAAGATAGAATATATCTCATAAAGAGAAAATACGCATCTATATGAGACAACTGTGATCCCTCGACTGACATACTGTGCCCCTGTCCATTCACTCCTCACAAAAGTCCATTCGTATAAACTCGAGGCAGTACAAAAGTACAAAAGTACAAATACATTCTTATAAGATCATTTACCTCGATGAACACTTTAACTCCGAACTGTTACTAGCAGAATTACTGGCACTATCATAATTCCGGAAGACCTTAGTTAAAAACTTGTGCGAACGATTAGTTCAGTATATAGAGAAGGTTCTCCCAACGAAATTCAACGAATCAAAAAAAACTTTTATATTGACCTCAGAAAATGCCGTAAGTTAAGATTCAAATGCAGGACTGAAAGGTTCAGATGCAGCCTCTTACAGTGGTAGGCAGCAAGTGATTTCTTATGATTTTACTTATTACATTTTCTTATCATATGTTTCATGTATTACGATAAAATATCTCCAGTCATATTGAGACATAAAATCGTAAAATCACATAAGAGTCATCAACATCTATATTATCATTAAACGCTTATGAGCACATGGTAGGTTACTTATTATAAAAAATCAGGGGGAACGACTATGTGAGTACGCATACACGCTTACTTAAAGTAGCAATTAGTATATAAATTGAATTTAATATAATATATAAATTCTATGAAATGACATGATGCCGAATGAAAATATTGTACTATACGATTACAATGAGATTTAAACACTATAAAATTACTTGTAATATATCACACACAGATGTACACAAAATGTGATATTTTCTATGAATTACAAAAATTTAAGAAACACAAATGAAAATGATATTGTTATTAAATAATTATAATTGTATGTATTTATAAATTATGTAAGAAAAATATGCAATATGTAATATTTATTTAATTACAGTTAGATTAATTGAAGAAATTTATTTAAATATTTAGCTGACAACTCTATAAAATATGATTAAACAATTTGAATAGTGTATTTTTTAATTTTCGAAAATTAAACTTGTAATTATTTTCTGTATTCGAATAGATGTCCCAGATGACTCAACCAACGTTCAACATTAAACTAATATAGATGTTTTTAAAACATGTTCTTTTCACATTACATCACACATAAAAGTCACTTGGTTGATGTTTCAAAAGCGTAAATAATTTCTACTCGGATACTATTTAACCTGAACAATTTCAAATATAACAGCAAGAGCAATAATTACCAGTAATAATAAACAACAGTAATTGATAATAAAATGTTTATATAGGTATATTTTTATTAATCAAATTTTATTAAAAAATGATATAAAAAATAGATCGAAATGGAAGAAAAACATTAAAATGTAAACTTTTTAAAATTTTTCTATCAATTATTGTTGTTAATTGCGCCTCTAGAAAGGCTTAATGTAATAATTAAATCTTAACCGGTTAGCACAAACTGGTTTAAACTGGTTTTAATTTAAACTAATTTAATTACAACATACTTTTGAACTACAATTTAAAAGTGTTAAATTATTAGCATCGAGAAAAAAAAAGCTTAACAGTTTAACAGACTCTTCAGATGAATAGTGAGGATTTCGTGCGTGTAGTATCGTATTTAATGCTCAACTTAATGATATTATCTGCTTGTTTAAGTCTGAAAACAAGCTTATCTTCTTTATCAGTTATACTTTTTTAAATTGTAATTTACAGCAGATTTTGAACTTTTTCCTCTTACAACCTCCGTTGTAAACTATTGGCATACATATTACATATTTGATATCGTTTGCAATGCAATATGTTCCTTTTTAACATTGGTTACTTTTTTTTAATATCGTTCTTTTATTTATATGAAAGGTTACTTTGTTTAATATAAAATTTCTTTTTTATTTCTGTTATTAATAAAACATGTTTTTGATAATTTAATTATTTAGCAAGTATACCATATAATATTAATTGTAAGTGTGAGTGTGGAAAAATAGCACTTACACAGGCAACAGTTTTAAAAAATACATTTTAATTTTTATGTAACATATAATGCGATAAATTCCATTAGGAGAATGTTAGTCTGTAAGCAGAACCGAATAGCTGCATTTTATATAACTTAAAAAGTTCTCACAGATTCAGGACACGCTTTCCAATCTTGACGATTAGGACAATTATTTGCATAAAATACATTTATAAATTGATGAAACAAAACGAAACTTATAACTATCTGAATACCGTCTATACTATAGCACAATAAATAAATTTAAAAAATCCTTTTCCTTTGTAGTTACCGCACCTGAGGATCACAAATATATAATTTCGAATTCGCTAAAGTTAGGTTATGGTTTGTTAAATTCTGCAATTATTTTGACTAAGATTGTTTATTATTATATTATATACAATTATCATAATAAAGGATAAACATTCCTGCATATAAATATATATGCGCAATACAAAAATAATGGTTTAAAATTACATGGCAGTACTATATCAATATGAATGGTTCACAAAACATTAAAAAAATATTTAAAATGAAAAATTGTGGTGATGTTAAAAATACACTTATTCCAAATCACTGGTGAATAATTAATTAATTTTAATATAACAAAATTTCAACATGTGATGCATTTATGCTTTTTAAAAGTATATACATAGCCTATCATAAAAAAACAAATATGGGAAGGTTTGATAGTTGAATTTTACAATTTGTGGTGTTTATTATTGTCTGGTTCTTATATTATTAAAGTCCGTAATCGTCTTAATTTTAGTTATTAATTTTTAGTTTATTTAGTGCTATTAAATAATAAATATTTATAACTATCTGAAGTCCTACTTCAATTGTTAATATTATTTATATGTCGTTTCGTAAAAATTGTTTTGCATTGATTTTTATACTATACACTATAACTTACTTATTTATAAAAAAGAAGATAACCTCAGTTTAGATTTATTAAAATTAATAATACAAATTAATAAATTATTTATGTTTATGGAATGGTACAGTTAAAATGGAAATGGTAACTTTTTAATACAACTATTAATTATAATGAATGCGCATTTTAATGGTAAAATTTTAAAGATGTTATTCGATTAAAATAAGTAAAGTATTCATTTCTATAAAAAAATTATAACATACTTAAGATGTATCTTAAAAAACTCGTTTTTACTACAAAAATGTTACTATTGTAATTTGCCTATTTTTACTCTATCGATAGCAGTAAGCAAAGCATATGATCGTTATTATTGGAAGTGAAAGATATACAAGTAGGCCTATATAAATTGTAATCGATATAATCGCACTAATCATCTATTAGAAACATAAATAGATGTTTGCGGTACTAATAGAAAATAGAAAATGCTGTCCTATTTCAATTTAGCATTCATGATGAAGTGGTTTAAAATAATTTGTATTTATTAATAGAATATTTGCGACTCAGCAATATGAGTAGAACAGTATTTCATTACATTATCCATACAGTTTGGCCCGAAAAAAAGCTAAGATACAGAGCCTTTTGAAGGAATTCAAGTATGGCCCTAGAGTTGGTTTTCTTAGACCAGTTGGCTCTGGAAGACAAAACGGTGATTTCAGATTGGAAGGTATACAATAGATGTCAATACAAATTTTATATATCCTTAATTTAAATAATTTACATATGGCTTCAAAGGGTTATGAACGGCATCAAATTGGGTTCCTCATAATCTATTGGTAAACAATCGAATGCAAAGGGTCAAGTTTTCCATAGATTTTAATCTTGTTTGACCGTGTCAAAATTAATTATAGCTGACAAAAACTGGTTCTACTACCGTAACCTTCAATGGAAGAAGAACATTGGATTATGGAATACATCAGAAGACAATCGTATGTAAACTAGTTGAAGAATAACAAAAGCGTAAATTAATAGCTATTGTAACTGCATGTCTATCTTCTATATTAACTCAGATGTATATATTGCCTTCTTTCTAAGATGGGCAACCATTTTGAAAAACACCAACATCATTCAATTCCCTTTGACAATATGTCTCTCATCCTCGCCAATGCCCGACTCCACGTGTCAGGGTCCACAATAGTTTATTAAACCATACTAGACTGCTTTATACACAAGCCTAATTGCACTAGTTAGTTGTCGATATCGGTAACTACATGTTTGACAACGTTCAATCTTTTGATAGAACAAGGATGAATTGGGAATTTCATATTCCAATATATAGATCCAGTTCATAGCATCTACAATCGTAGGTTGTAGCTGATCAAGTTCGGAAAGAATAAGATACTAGTACTGCGCTTCAAACACAAAAAGAATGTTCCGGGAAATCGACTCTATAAAGAAAAAATGGATGATCGATGAAAGTATAATATGTACTAAGTCTGTATTCCTTTTCAGTGGATGTGAAAGGAGCATATTTTGATCGTTTTGTCTTTCATGTGCCGGTTATTTAGAAAACGGTAGTTAGACTAACATTTTTGCTTTTTAAATGATTCCATAAAATGCTTCTT
Source organism: Coelogynopora nodosa (assembly GCA_034780555.1). NCBI lineage: Eukaryota > Metazoa > Platyhelminthes > Proseriata > Coelogynoporidae > Coelogynopora > Coelogynopora nodosa. Next base: position 2,499 of record JAUZND010007918.1, on the reverse strand, counting down.
CTGATTTTTGGATTTTTTGTAAACTTTTAATAAAATTTGCATGGCATTTAGGGCTGTAACTAAATTACAGTCAACTGACTTGAGAACAATATATAAGGGCCAATAAAAAACGAGAACATGCTGTATTATATTAAGAGACATTAAAACTGAAAATGTTATCCATGAATGAATGTCCGAACTATAACAGTCATTTCGAGATTGTCCACTTGATTCTGAACTGATCCTTTCTAGGACATGAAATTATCCATGTAAGAGTGTTTATTTGTAAGAACCATCTTTTCTCGGACAAGGGTGGCATTCAAAAATTTTTAATCCAAGTTTTCTGATTCCTTATTATTCTCTTTCAGTACATTTAATTCATATTGAAAACAAATATTATGTCTCATTGCCGTGATAAAAAAATATTGGGATTATAATTTTTTATAAACAATTATTGTATATTATTCTATTAGCGCAGTATTTAATTAATTTATTCTGAATAATATCAGAGCGATATGTTGTATTTTGCTGGCAATGATTCAAGTTTTGCGATAAATACTATCAAATTAAGCTTTTCATTCCATAAGAAATTGTTCGTTTCCCATATCTTTGTTCTCACTGTCATTGTGAGAATCTCGTATTGGAATGTCTTTTTTTCTCTAAGCTTATGATAGAAAAATGTGCAGTAATTATATACAGCCTTAGCTTATCCTTGGTGTAAATGGTTACTTTACTTCTATTTACATTTAAAATGTGTTCCAATCTTGCCATTGCAGCAGATGATTCCGTATTTTTTCACTTCAACTTTCAAAGCACGTTAAAAATGTCTTCATATGTTGAAGCCATGTGATCATGAAACACAATACAGTATACACAGTAAGCTCCGTCGACTTTCGACAAATACCTTAGCCATGCGTAGCCTATGTCCAGTATATTCGATTATGCCTATGTTTAGGAAGTATTCCATCTATCTCAATAATCAAAGCTTGTGATTTTTAATTACTTTTGTGTGTGGAGGAGGGATGAGGCAACGGAAACAAGTAGGTGAACAGTGGCATAATGTCAAATTAGTATATATATATAGAGACTCCGCATATCATTAAAATAATAATTATATGAAGGACAAAAACATAACTCACATTGACATAACAGCATGCGACGAAAAATTATGTTTCTTTAATTTTATCATAAAAATGGGACTGACTACTATATTATATTACGTGATTTGAGACGAAAAGCATTTAATATTATTCACTTTTTATTTTAGTTCTAGATCTAGATCTTTATAATTTTAAAAATATAAATAATAACATAATTTTTTTTACAATAATGGATACTTAATTTTTAACCGAATTTATCTATAATATAACTATAACCAGTTGTAGCGGTTGCCTCATGAAACGTATTTGGACCTGACTTTTGATATCATATTTGTTTCGCTGAGATGCTCGAGTGGAAATGTTTAATAGCTCCAAGACATAGAAATTATTCGATTCATTACTCACCCATGTCTGAGATTTTCAAATTTATTGTATTGTTTTGATTTTCAAGCGCGCCCCAGGAAATCAGGATGGCACGGGCACGCTGCAAAAAGGGGCGCGATTTTGGTTTATTTTTATTTCCAGGAAACCATGATGATATCAATCTAACAGATCATTCATAACATGGTCAGACATACAAAAAAGAAGAAGAGTGTTTTATGAAACATTTTTATAAGATCAGTAATATCTAGTCGTAAAATAATATAGAACAAACACTTGTATTCACTATGTATTCAGCGATATCCTAATTTTAAGGAGAGGCGCTAGATAAATAAAATATTCAGGAGTGGGTACGTACCCACTGTGCCCATGCTTGAGGGCGCTGTTGATTGTATCATTTAGCAGTGTAGTTATATTATTTGTATTATATTAATTGTAATAAACTTAAAATTTTATTTTGGTTTTTCTTTTGCAGTGTAGTTTTACTTTTTTTAACTTGACATTGACAATGCCATATAGACCGAATAGGAAAACTGCATTGGCTACATTAGCTTGCGTTTTGCTTTTATTTATAAGTTAATATTGATTAATTAATTTATTTTACATATAGGTAACAAGTAGTATAGGAAGGGTCGATTCTGCCGCAGTTATAAATTTTTGTTGTATAAATAGAGACGAATTCACTGTTTAAATTCATTCTGCTCCAAGCTCCTGCCGTGTACGGTCGTATTTACTGCTCTGCTCCGCTCTCCAGATTTCTATTTTACTTTGATTAACATGTCCAAAATCATAATCAACGCTGCGGACGTGAAGGATACCTTGATTGCACTTACTATTGGAAAACCGAACCAGTTTTCTACCGGGACCAGCAGGAGCGGACCTACCACTCCTACCAAAGGCAAATTGAACCATGAAATAAGGACGCTACGTGATCAGGCCAAAAAACAAGTATATATCAGGTTGGATATAATGCACAAGAAATTCGGCATCTATACACGAGATAACGCGGTACTCCCCATCGAAAAGGATGATGACGTAC
>JAUZND010007917.1:0-10141 GCA_034780555.1 Coelogynopora nodosa | reverse complement strand
ATTGCGGGAAATAAAAAGAAATATGAGGGAAATAAAAAGATTTTATACTCCCTAGGGAGTATAAAACAAAAATAAAATAGTGTTATAATATTTATTGTGAAACAGTTTGTTTGTTACATTCTTATTGAACAATGTTTACAAAAGCATTCAATTTAAATGTAATTGGCATCTCACATTTTCTTTAGTAATGCAATTTAGACTACATTTTGGTAAGTAAAATTTTAATTGAAATACTTTTATACCATTAATAAAGAAAGCAGCTTAAGTTGGTTTTTTTAAACAAAAAACAGAAAAAGCTATAAACAAATAATGATATGCATTAACAATTATAGGCCGGTTTAGTGATACGTGGCCATTTTTTCGGTTAGTCAATTTCACTCTCTCCAACATCCCCCCCCCCCTCCCCCCTCCCCTTCGTACTTCATGTGTTACCATTTCCTTTGTTATACTTGAACACAACCTATACTTACGAAAAAGATGTCCTTATTATTTCTTCCCTTAATTAAATAAAATTATAAAATTACTTATAAATTAAATACTTGCGCACTATTTTCTGAAGAGGCATAACTTATTTCGGCACATATTATTTAGTATGCTTTTAAATAAAACAATATTGTTTAAAGTTATAGAGGAATAAATAAATCGTTATTTAAAAAATACAATTTCTATATTTTAAATTTGTTATAGATTGAATAACATTTGTTTATCATACACTTAAAAGGTACGCTTAAATTGAAAGTAAACATAAAGCATACGCTTATCAAATACTTATTAATTATTTAAAATTGATCAAATGTAATCGAATTTTAATTTTTAATTTAATTCTATTTTAATAGGGCTTAAATTAAACCATGTTTCAAACATTAAATTGTTTCGAATATATTTATATTTAATCTAAACTATCGTTTTCTTAGCCACCAACGATGTCATATTTATTTGTTTTTAAAGTTTTTAATTATTATTGAAATTGTTTTTTAATAAACAATTGGATATAATATATTAACAAGTGAGACATGAAAATGAACATCTGTTATGTATTTTTAAATTATCTCAACCGAATTGTACCATACGAAACAAAGTATATGTAATAAAATAAATAGCTGCTATATCAACCCAGGTGACTTATATTATTCCATACATTAAAAAAGACGTATATTTAATTTTTAGTTCGGATATAAGCTTTTTGAACTATACAGATGATGAATCGAAGTGTGTCTAATTTTTGTTAACCCTTTTTCTTTTCCACTTTTGATTGTGAGTAAATAGTGATACTTTTTATTACAATCTATCCAATGTATATTCTTCACTCTTACGATCACACTTTAAACACGTTTGATTTAAGTGTATAACTTACGCGCGTATAATGTACGAATCATGCAGGACACAATGTACATCCTTTCTCTTGATATATAGGTACAACGCACGGACACCACAGCAAAACAAACCCCACCCACACTGCACTCACCCTTGTTGAGCAGTCGGTCCATATAGGTCTTCGACCGCTTCTTCCGGGCCGCCTTCACCACGGTAGTGTGCCCGGTGCAGTTCCACCGGTGCTTGACGAACTGGTAGCGACACTCCTCGATGGCCATGTAGTGGCCGCGAATCACGCTGGCCATCATGGGCAGGTTCTGCTTGCAGATCTTCTGCTGCGGTCGCATGAAGCCAAAGGTGTGATTGCAGATGGCCTTGGTGATCTTGCCACCGCTCTCGATCTGCGAGTGGAGCTGGGAGCTGTAGGAGAGGAGCAGTACACCCAATGTCAGGGCTAGATTGATCCGCATGATTGGGTGGGGATCGTTCAATGTGCACAACTATAATAACTGATTCTGCGGAGCAGAGAAAACACAAGGGCAGTGCACAATGAAGAAAGTAGTATCGCGTGAATTCGTACGATCGAACCGACTCTTTATCATGGCAAACGGGGTGTCTCTGTACACGCGATGCACATGGTGAACTAAGCTGGTGTCCACTGACTGATTAAGAGGTTGGCCGGGCAAGAGTCTGTTTTTACACACACCATGGGTTTCACTTCAGAATTCAGAGGAAAAATAATGGGGGGGGGCTATAATTAGGCAACCCAGCGTTACATAAACTTCGCAAATCGGTTGCAAAGAGAGGAGGCAAAAAGGCCAACAATTTTGTTGGGTTAAACAAGAAAAAAAGGGGTATTAGAAGGGTGAGGTTATAATCTCTCATCTCACCATGCCAGTGCAAACATGCGACGCGACCATGAGAGAGCGGGGGCTACACATGTGTATACATCTCAGAGAGGGAGAGAGAGAGAGAGAGAGAGACAGAGAGAGAGAGAGATACGAGAGTGTGATATGTTGATCCGGTTGAAGGATGAAGTATCCCGCCAACCGACAGAACTGCGTGAGAGAGAAAGAGAGAGAGATGTCAGTTGACTAATTTACTGACTGAAGTGGATGATAACCTGACCGCTCCTATATAAGTAAACTAACTAGTTTATCCCTCTCTGTGGCTGATGGTGGGTAAGTAGTGGATGGTTGGTGACCTCCCCACCCCCCTGGTGAGGTCCTGTGGAGGGCACAGCAGCCTATGCTCACAGTGTAGTTCAAGTAAGCGGCTCGCTAGGGGTCGCGCCCACTAGCCAGGCAGCAATGGGCAGACATTGTCTCACCTTAGCCGCCACGGGTGATTGCTGTGATCTAGGCTTCAAGCTGCGGATGGTGAGATTATCTCCGAATTGTATAGATGTTTGAATTGAACGGTGGTATACACATTGCTTTTGTTACTATCTGATGAAACATCCAATTTTTCAATATGCTTCTACTGACCATCAAAACATCTTACATTTCAGATAACTAATGCTAAATTTCTACAATTTTCAGTATATATAAATAGAGGAAAATCGTTGATTTGCTAGCAGCACTTCAAATTTCAATGATTAATGATTAAGGTAATTATTGATTATCTATTGTTTGTTCAAAAGTTCAAAAGTTGTCGACAAGCCACTGCTATGACGTCATAACTGATTCGTCAATGTTTATTGATTTTTTACAGGATCGAGAGCCTAAACGCAGTTCTTCATTTCAAATAATATGATGTTCAAAACATTGTAGGGATTGCGTCTCATAAAAAACTAATTTTATTACCCATTTTAGTCATTATACGAATATAGTCATATCTACGAATTTGTTAGATATGACAGTTCGTGAAAAAGTTAGATTGGTCTATTAATTATCGACTATTATATATTGCAGTTATACCTATTTATATATTATAAACCTGTTATATATTTAAATATATAGAATTGATTTTAGAATTGAATAAATAATGTCAAAACAACAAAAAATGGTTTTATCTTAAAATTTGTTTAAGGAATTGTTCATATCTAAAGATACGCTAAGTAAATATTAAGTTATAAGCTAATTTATAAGTACACAATCTTTGAGTTATTTGTAGAAAAAAACTAAAAATATGTTTATATCTCAAAATGCGGGAAATGAAGCAGTTCCAATGAGAGCTGTTTGTCTTTATACGTTTGTCTTCATATGTATACCAGTTGATGGAAGTAGTATTGGAAGAGTCGACTCTTCCTGTACCAGTTGATGTAATTACCAACTATGCTTTCTCCAACTTTGATTATGTTCAAATTTTGAAAAAGATATTTCTAAAAATTGAATTCAGTGCGCAGCATCTCGTGGATGATAAAAGGTTTTATGATATGGAGGACTGTCCGAAGTTTTGCAATATGGTTACTGTCCGAAGCATTGTGATATGGAGGGCTGTCCGAGGTATTGCGACATGGAAGACTGTCCGAAGTTTCGCAATGTGGTTACTGTCCGAAGTATTGCGATATGACGACTGTCCGAAGTTTTGTAATATGGTTACTGTCCGAAGTATTGCGATACGACAACAGTCCAAAGAACAATTGGCAGCTCATCGGATTGTTGAATATCCCCGACTTTTTTATGTCATTGATGATCGTCGAATGTATTGAGTCAACAGACTGAAGTACACAGATATGGATTTCATGTACAATATGTCGAAACTCCCACGAAATATAGAAACATGACCTTGGTTCACAACACAAATGGGACTCTAGTCTAGGGAAACTGATGTATGTTTTCTTGGAGTCGAGCGTTTCTAGTATCCTTGTTTATAGTCCTTCTGACTCTTTGATTTTTTGAATCATTGATTTTTCTAGTAAATATCTTAGAGTCTTTAACTGAATATGACTGTATCTGGGAATGCTTTATTGAACATTTTTTGTTTTTTGACCCTTGTCTGTATGTAGGAAGAATGTAACGTTAAGATTAACTTATTCTAAAAGAAAAACGGAAGTTCCCTTACTGACTCGTATGGTCGCCCAGAGTCAAATGGTTTGATTTTAAAATGGTGTTCAAACGAGACTGTTCTGTACCCTTATCGATGGGATCCTTTACAGACTTTTTATGAAATAGGCGATTATACGGTTGCTCCTTGCTGGTTTAGAAACGTTTATAAGGTAAACCAGTCGACTTTACTTTTTTAACTTCACTTTAAAAAAATTTTTTTTTGCTTATTTGAAAGAATATGTTGCAGTTCTTGAACTCCGGGTTCTAACTAATGGTTATCTAAATATAATTGGAGGTAAACCTTAGCAACTGGTGATATAAAATGAAGTCTAATACTGATGCGGTATCGCTAGATACCGGTGGAGCGTCGTTGGATACCGATGAAATGTCTTTGGAAACCGGTGAAGCGTCGTTGGATACCGATGGTATGTTGTTGGATACCGGTGGAATGTCGTTGGATACCGGTGGAATGTCGTTGGATACCGGTGGAATGTCGTTGGATACCGATGAAATGTCGTTAGATACCAGTCGAATGTCGTTAGATACCGGTGGAATGTCGTTGGATACCGATGAAATATCGTTGGATACCAGTGGAATGTCGTTAGATAACGGTTGAGCTTCGTTGGATACCGGTTGAGAGTCGTTGAATACCGATGAAATGTCTTTGGATACCGGTTGAATGTTATAGGATACCGGTTGAGAGTCGTTGGATACCGATGGAGCGTCGTTCGATACCTGTTGAGAGTTGTTGGATACCGATGGAATGTCGCTGGATACCGGTTGAGAGTCGTTGGATACAGATGAAATGTCGTTGGATACCGATGGAATGTCGTTGGATAACAGTCGAATGTCGTTAGATACCGGTTGAGCTTTGTTAGATGCCGGCTGAGAGTCGTTGGATACGGGTTGAGAGTCGTTGGATACCGATGGAGCGTCGTTCGATACCTGTTGAGAGTTGTTGGATACCGATGGAATGTCGTTGGATACCAGTTGAATGTCGTTAGATACCGGTTGAGCTTCGTTAGATACCGGCTGAGAGTCGTTGGATACTGGTTGAGAGTCGTTGGCTACAGATGGAGCGTCGTTCGATACCTGTTGAGAGTTGTTGGATACCGATGGAGCGTCGTTCGATACTTGTTGAGAGTTGTTGGATACCGATGGAATGTCGTTGGATACCGATTGAGAGTTGTTGGATACCGATGGAATGTCGTTGGATACCGATTGAGAGTCGTTGGATACCGATGGAATGTCGTTAGGTGATTCTGGTGTACATATTTAGTGGCTGAATTAGCGACAAATTAATATCTGATAAACTGTCGTCGATAATTTCGAATGACATATTCTAACTTTCAAATGCATAGTTATCGACCATTTGTACTGTCATTCGTGATTAATTGATAATATTTGGATCACTTTAGGTGATGTTGAATCAATTTCATGCACCGCTGAGGGTCCTAAGTTCCGCACCTTATTAATTTTCTACTGTATCTCTTTAAGTCAGCTTCTACTTTCGGTCCGTTTTGGTTTTGTGTCCTGCATAATGGCTTTAGTTAACATATATAACCACTTCAGGCATGACTTATCATCCTATCATTTCCTAGGCCTGTGTTATAAGTACAAGTATAACTTGGTGGAATTCTTTCATTTTCTTTCACTTTTGGTATTAGTCTCCTTTTGGCTGGTTTTCTTGAGTTTTTTCTAGAAAGAAAAAACCTCTCCTTCGCCTTTTGTGTATCTTTTTGTCAGTTTTCTTTGTTATATAGTTACCCTTTCTTTTGATTTATATTTTATTATTTCTGATTTATCCTGTTTTCTTTCTATCTGGTGAGCGGATTTTGCCTGATGGTTCCAATCAATTCTATAGATCGATTATATACGATTCTATCCATATGCATTTTTTTGTCACCATTTTTCAGCATTTTTGGTTTGTTTTGTTGGTCTTGAAATGAAATCTTGTTCTTCCATAGACGTATCAAATAGGTAATATCTACCTATATATGGGGACAATTTGACAATTTCAATAATTGAAATTCATTTCAGTAATTATCTGAGTGTACTGGACATCACCTTTGACATCTATAAAGATTACACACAAAATGCGCGATTGTATAATTCTAAACATTAATCCTTCTGATAAGTATATAGATCCCGTAATGCGCCTTGGCATCATGCATGAATCGTACTGACTTTAAGAAGAAGAAGATGCAATTAGATGGACTCACTATATTGAATACGCACACTGAAAACTGCCGGTTTCATACAAGAAATAGTGACCTCGTTAAAATCTCATTAACCTCCATTAGAATAGAAAATTAAAATCGAGGAGCTAATTTGTTTAGTGGGCCACAAAGAATACACTGCCTGTTGATTGGGAAAGCATTTTGTTTCATTTATAAAAATGCAGACTGCTTATTATACGTTTATTTTATGTAACAATATTGAAATCGATATTACTAATGTAATTATTATTAATAATAACGTTAGCTATACTAATATACATCATAATATACATAATATTTATAAGACTACAAATATTACTTTTACAACTGAAATTCAATTAAAATTATGATAGATGGCCACCTCTATAATTGATCAAGCGTATAAAACAGTAAATTTAGATTAATGTTGCACAAACTGGATTATCACAAATGTTTATATATTAGTTTAATATATACATCAGAAAATATCAGAAAATCTGCTGAATTGGAAAAATTGTTTTATAGAATATTGGTTTATTTCATATTTATTTTAATTCAATGTTTATTTAAAAAAAACTTTTTGTCGGAGTAACTATCGCAATAAATAATATATATTTATTGATTATTCTACTGCAAACTGGTGCATTGTATTGTATTGTATTACAATAATAAGAAACCTGTTTAACGTCATCATCCAATCTTCCAAATAGTTGTATGAATCGAATTTTGAAGAAAAAAGGGCTTCAAAATTGTAACTTATACAAAAAGATAGCAAAGTTGTAAAATATTATATGTAAAGTAGAATGACACAATGATGACCAGTAGTATTGACAGACTGAGCACCTTTATTTTGAATTATTTAAAGTATAACAGTCACTAGATTGTACTGTTTCTGGAACTTTGTTTGATAGAAGGTGAAACTTCACTAAATTTACAGATTAATTGATAATTGTCTTGAAACTCAGGCTCAACAATATTAGAAAGATTCATTTCTATTGTGAATCGATAAGATTTAGTAAATCACTATTGTGAATCAGTAAGAAGGCATACTATAACTAATATGAAACATCTAGCTATAATACGGCAACAGAAGTTAATAATGTCGCTTGTTTGGTGACTTCACATTGTATGTATGAATTCTAATTCAGATTCATTCTAATATTAGTTTAACTTACCATGAATGCTGTAGCATGAATTTACCATGAATCTCCGAATGCAAAATAAAAAGTACACATCGTATTGGTTCAAATCGAAAACAGAAAATGAACGAAATGAATTTGTTTTGGGATATTTTCTTATCATTATTAACCTTTACGACAGAGGTTCTGGGTGATAGACGATATAAACAGGACGTGTTCATGCATGAATGCGCACCTTTTTAAATAAATTTGTCTGGAAGCAAGAAAAATAATCTATAATAACGGAACTGTAATACTCGGCATGTTATCATAAATTGACCTATATTTCACCAAATAGTATTTTTTAATTCCAGCAAGACATAAAAAGTATAAACTATAGACGCTGTAAAGTTTCGTTTGTAGTTGATTTATTGATGGAGTATTTAGGCATTATTTCGGAATAAATGTATAGCAATAGATCATAAACTGCAGTGCAGACTTGTATGCATATAGCATAAATGTATACCAAAGTTTTTGAAAATGTAAAGCATCATATAAAAAGTGTTATTCAGGACGAAATTATTATTTTTTAATTAGAGGGAACATTATTGAAAGTCATGTTATTTCTATTTCCGTTTTTTGAATAGTTTGTAATTACATTTAATTATTGCAAAAAAGATAATTGTATTTGTGTTTATATTTTAAGTTACGTTTTTATTTGAGCTGCTTGTTTATTTATTGTTTTATATATTCCGTTTATAATATTAAAAAATTTAAATGTATGTATTATATACAAATTTCTTCAAATAATAATTTAACAATTTTGTTGATTGATTTTTTTAAATAACTATTTTATTAATATCACCCTGCAGTGAATCATGGTCACATTGAAAAACGTTAAATAGATATTAAAAACGTGAAAAAATATGTAACGTTTATTGATTATAATGTTGATCGCAAGTATGTATAAAAAAGTTTCAAAAACGTAAAACAAAAAGCATTATTTTATAACAAATATAGAGTTAAGTTGGAATATTCTACCATTATTTTGAGAGTATATACATCATTTCGCTGAATTGTAATGTCGCTAACGTTTTGATTAATCAATTTATATTGTTGTATATAAAATAAAATATATGGAAATGTGTTGATTTACTATAAGTAATTGACCGCAACTATTTTTATGCTTAGATTGAAGGCATTTAATTGCTGCAAAATAGATATTCACTTCAATGAATAATATATTGAAATTATTATCTAAATTTGTAATTTACCAAAATTGCCAGGCGTCCGTTTTAGTTAAAGGAAAGAATTTAATGCAACTGTTATTGTTATTCATTGAATTTTATTGATGAATAATTTAATGTAATAAATCATATATGCACTGCGCTTATGAGTTTTAAAATTTTAGTTTTATAAATAATAATTGTTTTGTTGCAATATACAGCATTGTCGATGGAAATATTACCATTGTCGATTATGATTGATATAGATTTTATTATTTAGACCGCTGCAATGATATATATAACGTCGTGATTAAAAAAACTTTCGATTAATCTAAATAAATATCGAATATGATTAAATTCGTTAAGGGGGTTTGTGATTTTGAAATATTATGTTGTTTTGAAGTATTTTAGTAACACCTAAAATCTTTTGATCATCTAAAAGCATAATTTAATGGTTCATATTTTGTATTGAATTTTTATTATTGAATATCATATTATGGATTATATATGCATGCTATTATTGTGGAATACGTTCTATATATAAATGAAACATAACAGTAGAATTTTAGTTCTTGAAAAAACGGTTATTTTTGTTTTATTTAAAAAATCAATAAACAACTATTGATAAAACATATTAAACTTAAATTTTACCCAAACCTTTGATTTAGACTATAGATTTTCTGCACCATTTTAAAATCATATTATGATATAATTCTATCATGCTAAACATTAAAATAATAAGTAATATACTAACTTATATCATTCTATTCCATACCTCACCAGCACCATGAAACAAATACAAAATAGAAATTAAAAGAACCAGCAATTATCAAAGCGACCGTCAGATGAGAAACAAAATTTTATAATATAACATCGCAAGCAGGTTTGAAGGAAACAACAAGCATTCATGACTAAACACCAGAAATTTCAAACAAAGGGAATGTGTCATCATGAGACCACAAAAATAAATTTATAAAACTGTTTACACTCCAAAATATATATAGCATGTACTCTACGTAAATCAGGCCTGGAGTGATAAGATGGCAAGTCAACCCTGTGGATTTAAAAGACAGCCTGTGTACTGTATATCAAATACAAAATGCTGACGAGTTATAATTGGGGACAGGCCGAATCATAAAAAGGGAATAGGAGGGGTCTAGCAATGCAGTGCTGGTCTTTGGATCCTCAGTTTAAGGCGTTAATGCTTTATTTTTAATTAAATTGATTGGAACCATCAATCAGGCAAAATCAGCTCACCAGATAGAAAGAAAAGAAATAAATAAGAAATAATAAAA
>JAUZND010007916.1:0-10141 GCA_034780555.1 Coelogynopora nodosa | reverse complement strand
AATGGGAGCTGTTTGAAAAACCCTTAGTTTGTTGAAGTCCTATAATACCTACCTGCTGTAGGTTGACGCTGTGTTCTTTTTTTAGAACATTGAGCTAACAATCCCACTGCCGTAGGATTAGATTATAAAATACATGTATAATAATCATAAAATTCAATAAAACAGAACACCGCTATAAAGGTAACCTCTAGGCGACAAATAAACAGTAGATTATTGAATTTGAAAGAATTTTCTTATCTGGTTAATTGATCTTGTTATGTCCGATTTCTTATCTGGTTAAACATTTTCTTTAACCTATTAACGTAGACACACTGGAACAATGCAAATAAAACTTAATACCCAAAATTGTTGCAATGTTTTCCGAAAATGAAATAAATTTCCGTTTCTATTCTACTATCGCCACTAAAATCAAATATACCAAACTAATACCAAACTAATGTATATCATAACTTCGAGGTTCTATAGTTCTCATTATAAGCGACGACGAATATTCAACACTATAACTGCACTCGACGACAGTTACAAAAGGGAACAATTATGACATGACCGATGCCTTATTATAGAATGTGACAGATTATATAAAAATTCTGGATACATAAAATAACGTATTACTAGACAGTAAGAACAAAAAAGAGTTTATATACAATAAATTTACCTACATAACTATCTAGCCACACTATAGCGGAAAATGTGATGACAATCTTTACACAGACTATATTTTAGTTGTAATATTTATTACGTTATTTACCAAACAACCTACGCAACACCTCACACAAACTCGTTATTTTCTAGACCGACGCATTATCGCGACTGTAACATTTATGGGAAGACTTATAGCTGCGATAACGGCATTATCATTATATGTACATATCCAAGCACGTCATAAACAAGATGGAATTATATCGTAGTTTTAATTAATAGATTTACAATCTATACTATAGAATTGTATATGTGAAAATAATACGGCAGTCAGCAGGGAAACTTTTTATTCTAATTTAATCCTTGGACTACCATGGGAAAATTGGGATGGTCATGGGTCAATTTGTAAATGAACAGTTCTTTGAAAATGTAACAGATGCTTATTATATATTTAATAGCTGCCTAATTGTTAAGCATACAAAACTGTTTCGAACAGCATTAATTATTTTAGACACACAAAACATGACTACACAATTTAGGAAGATAAAATATGCTATCAGATCAAAATATGTTTTTGGGGAACCAATTTTGTTGAAAATGTTATTTCCAAATTAGATTTTAGATGGGTTCATTCTTCAAAATACATCAAATGCATATTTTTTCTTTAACAAAATGTACGATAAAAATTTATTAAGTTACCTCTTCTTTGATATGTATGCTAAATATAAACGAAACTGGTTGTGTATAAAGGCGTACTTGAACTAATTTCTCTTTTAGCAAACACGATACCAAATGTAAGCAAAATGGATTATGATATAAAGTCTTTCTTCCAAATGGAATGTTTGTGATCTTATCTACAATCGTATCTTGCATAAAGGTGGGATAAAGGAAAGGCTAAAAAATACCATGTTAACAACATACAATTAATTAGTGAAGGAGTAGTGCAATCCTAAAAATGTTGGGTCAAATTTACCCAACCCTAAGTAAATAGTTAATAAACATGAAAACGTATAGTTTGACGGTAGTTTCAAGAATATGTAAGAAAAAATAACGAAGTAATTTACCCACCCTGGAGAAAAAAACACTTTCTATCATCCGATTAAGCTGCAATTTGGTATACTGATACCTTCTAAAGACTTGTCGAGTTTTACTTAATTTAAAAAAGTTAATTGATTAGAATTATTTTTATGACCTGATTACGTCATAAACTCCAGTTAGGAAAACTATAGGAAAATAACCATATATGCTATATTGACCTATATATGCTATAACTCTTGAACAATGCAACCAATTGACTTGATTCTTTTTGCATCTCATTCCAGATCGCAATATCTATATTTATTTGGTATATTTTCAAATTATACTCCTTATATAAATAAGCTATAAGTAGTATAAATACTAATTGAGTATTATTTATAATTACTGGTTATTTTAATAAAAGTTTAATTATTCAAGTTATATGTATATATAATTTACGACTAACTTATTTTTTCTATTACTGTTACAAGTTTAAGCTCCAAAATAGTTAAATAATAACACCACTTTTCTAGTATTTAAATAATATTCGAAATTGTATTAGTTATATTTTTTAGTTAGATACAAGTATTTTAGCCACTGAGTGAAATAATCGGGGTCATATAGTTCAATCAAAACCCTAATTTATTTGACATTTTTTTCCCAAACCCCCTTCACGTATGAAGGGTTAATACTGGGAAATGTGCCCACTGTAATCTTTTACTTTAAACATATACAAACATTTCTTACAAAAATGTGGAAGTTTTTGAAGCAACTTGAAGAAATGGACGAACGTATAGATCTGGATAAGAACGAATATAAGGAGTCCTATCCCACCAATCGCTAGAGCAGTCATGATCAACATGTAGGCCTTTTCTTGCTTGGGAGTCATACTACTGGGCTTATCTCTGAACAATAGGTACAAGTGAAGATACATGGAAATATATATTAATTGGTGAATTATTAATACAACTAGCGAAGAAGGCGCACTATGTAATTAAGGTAATACACTTATAAATAAACATTAAATTAAATAATTTAGAAAATAAGCAATGACACTTTCTAGTAAAAGTTAACCGCTATTAAATTTATAAGACTAAATGAAAAAAAAACCTGTATTAATAAAACGATTCGAGTACAAATCTTCGTCAGTAGAAATACCTAACATGTATTTCTCTGCTTCTACAGACAAATAGTTGTATCTGAAAACGTATATAAATTAACGACAATTATTTATATTACTTTGTTGTATAGGTATAATAGAGTATAGAGCAAAGTTAGATTGGTTTACATAATTAATTATTTGATTGAATATGTATTGGTACGCGAAATTTCTCTGAAAATATAATATATACCAAATCAATGAAAAATTATGCTTATATGATTGTATTCTGCAAACTGAAATTTTATAATACAGCGTATTTACCTGTAAATTTCCTTTGTTTTAAAAATATAATATCAGTTTACCCTCCCTTTCGTGGACGCATAATGTTTATAAATATTGTTCTTATAAAACTTGATATATTATATTTATTATTACAGAGGGAATCATATATTGTACCAACATTTAAATTTAGAAATATCAACTTGAACCATGCGATTTTTGAAATGTCTAATTGCCTATTACATTGTTGGATACATGTTAAACGTTTAAAAAATCATTAATTATGTTAATTTATATTGAATCTAAAGATAAAATTAAGAATATTTAATAGTTGTACAGTGAAATTACCTATTCTGTAGTGTGTGAAGAATAAAATACGGAATTCTTTATTATGTAATTTAATTTTTTAACTTTACACATTAAAGTGAATAGAATGAATACGAGTAGTTTATAGACATTTTATACAATATCTAATTTCACACATCACAATAATTTCCACATATTGAATTATTTTAATGAAATAAAAATGTATACATGTATTTTTATACATACTGTTCATTACTTATTTTTTTTAGTAAATTTATAATTAATGAATTAGGTTTCTTACAATCTTCTTTTTGTTCTTCTTTTCTGGTACTTTTTATCAAGTTTCTCTTCAAGATCACTGTCATGTTCAATGACAAGAGGGGCCCCTTCTTCACCTTTCTCCATATATTCAGATCGATTAAAGGCTTTCATTCTGTCCAAATATAAAAACATGTAAGAAATAATGCAGGTTCAATTAGAAGAAAAAATATATTATAAATATTCAAATTGTATTATTGCTTTTCATTTTTCCGAAATTAACATAACTAATTTGACTCTAAAGTTAACATGTTAACTGGAATATTATTATTTAGCAGTAAATCTAAAAAAAAGTTAGTTTAACTATACTTGCAGATTAGCTGTTTAGATTACAGAAATAAACAGCATAAATATTTATATGAATTAAGTAAGAAAATTTATTCAGAATGGGATAAAAAATATTACACTTTTAAATACTAAAATAAGAATATTAATTTAATACCGCTATAATACCCTCACCCTGGACTCCCAATCAAAAACACAGAAAATTTTATATTTTGTTAAATCATCTTTATCGAGTGTTTACTCATGATTTAGGAGTTTTTACTCAGAGGTTCAAATGTCACACGTCTCTAAAGAATAAAATAATGTCTTACCTTTACCTCCAATTTATACTGGAGTAGAGAATAAAACAATTGTCATTACTACTACCCACGCACAAAAACACACCACAAGTGGTACACCTAGATATACCTGTACATTGTTGGCAAATCCCGTGCTTCAGGGTTTTCCATTTTGGCTTTCTTGTGTCTTTCTATACATGCCACGCATTTATTATTTCCCGTTGCCTCTGCAGCTGTCTCAACTAAATGCACGGGGTGTCAACCATATTCTGTAAATGGGTATGTTCATGATTAGCACCTCGCCCACATGGTGTCACAACAGGCCTATGGTAACCAGCCATCAGTTCATTACACAATCATTCTATGTATGCATAGAATGTAAGAGATCCTTTACACTGTACCGTGTGTGGCACAAGAGTTTTATGAATCACATACAAGTTATAAGTAGCCCACATGTTTTTTTAAAATATAAATCTACGTGGCCAATGATAATGGCGCTGACACTTGTGAAGTTTAGTAATTTGGCTGTTTTTGTCTGTGCCACCCATGAAATGGTTATATGACTTTACAGGTCAAGGACATCTTACATGTGCTCTTGTATGTTGCTGGAACACACCTGAGAACTGTTTCCTCTGCCTCAGAGACTTGTGTTGTGGTTAGAAAGTAGATGGGCTTTTTATCGCCCCAAACAATTGCGGCTTTGTTAAGCATTTCACTTGTTTCTTTGTTCATTCTCTTCTTATATAAAGTTTTTGGATATCTATTTCTAGCCTTGATAATTGTTCCACAAGACAGAATACCTTGGTTTAGCTGATGTTCATATAGTCCCACTGTAGAATTAAAACGAACAATGTATACTATACACAATAGTTTTGTTGACTATAATGAGATGTGAGGTTCACAACTAAATTTTCAGCAATGCCAATATCAGCGATGATGTTTGCATTGTTGTCTTTGACAAAGTAGATATCTGCATTCACTATATATCCAGTAGAACTTTCCCACAGTATGAATGACTTTATTCCCCACTTTATGCATTCGTTTTTTTATGTACTGAATGATTTTTTGTCAGAATCATAGTTTTCAAGTGACAGCTCTTGCATAGGCATGTAGTAAGGACTAAACTTATCCAAACACAGTAGAGAAATTTCCATATAGCGAGAAATCACACTGTAACCACTTTAAATGTAAACACTTTAAAGAAATCTAGTGTCTTAGTGAGCAGACATTCTTTTGTACGCTACTAATACTCACAATGTGATTTATGAATTAACACCTCTATCACAATTCTGACCCTGAAAAAGGCTTTCAACTCTGGTACATTTACAAGTGTAAAGTATTTTGCACAATGATTAGCTGATTTCTCATTTTTCACATATTGTGCTTGTCAATTAGTCTCATCCACAAGTAACCGCCAAATGGTCTCTGTCCAAAATAGTTCCAAACATTCTTTGGCTGCAGTATCATTTTGAAAATGAGGCAGTAGGTTTCTGGTGCCTGGTTGTACAGTTGGATTGATACAGCTTCAATGTGAATAGCTGGATCACGATCCCACTCATTCCAAACTAGTGCATTACCATGACCATGTCATAAAAGGTAAACAAATGTGTAAAAGCCGAAATATCAGCTAGTCTGGTTATATTGTTATATGTACAAATTGATATATCAGCTTGCTGGGTTTAAAAAGTGAAGGCTCAGTGCTTCTTTAATATTGATTATTAAATTTATGTTATTAATACTCAATCCTTCATTTATTCCTATAAAGTAAACTAACTTAATGATCATAAATACTTAAACAGAACACAACATGAAAACTCAAACACAACATTTACACTAAATACTCCTAAACTATATATTAATTATGGTGATTATATAAATTACAAACATACTCAAATCTACCAATATAAATATTATTATCAACTATGTCCAATCTATGATTCATAACTTATAACACAATATCAATCTTTTAAAAACCATTCAATGCCCAGGTCCTATCAAACCTTTCTCACTCAACTATATAGTAACTCTTGTCCATAGCTCAATAACTATTAGTAGTATTTTACTCTATAACTCTAAATATATGTCAGTCTGAAATTTAAAAAAATACAATCTTCAGAGATGTGAGAAAAAACATATATGTGCCATGGTCAATAGCCTAAAAAAATGATTAATTAAGGAAAATTATAACTTTTTTAAATTATGCAATATTCCTGATATTAAATGATATAGTAGTAATAAAAAATTCAACTACTGGTGTATTACATATTATAGTATAAATACTGAAATAATGTTTTAGTTTGTAGTTATCAAATAGTTATGTCCACAAACTGTTATGTCAGTTATGCCAATCTTTTATGCAGATAGCACAAAGTGCTGGTTTTGTTGGACAGCTGTTATATTGATAACTAGTCTCTCATTGAATGCCCATTTTATTACATTGCTTGCATCTGCACTGTGGTCTCAGCTTTGAGTTGATGGCAGGAATACATTCTAGGCTGTGAGGTTGTGACTCTGTCTGGTCCAATATGTGGGACAATGGCGTGGTGCTGTCTACCATGATCCAGTTCTGATGGCAGTCCAGTGAAAAGAAATATAGCCTTTTTAATAAATATATAAAACAAATTTTTTTTCTTTCTATTAATTATACAACATAAAGAAGTTCATAAGAAGCTGCTGAACATGTCGAGCCCAATTTTGTGAACCAATACTTGTCTTCTAAAAACTACTCTGAATTTTTAATGGTTGCTTTGCCATTTGTCCAAAAAGCCAAAAATGTTATCTGATAAAAATTCACAAATATAATCTTCAATGGAGAAGTTCTTCATGTCCATCTGAATAATCAAAATCGAAATCCAAGCTGTACTCCACCCTATTCTCAACTGGATTATTGTCATCTTCAATCTCATCATCAGTGTCGTCTAAACTATATCATCTAGTTGGTTGTTGATTTTGTGTACCAAGTCTACTGGCCATGACTTGAAAAAACAATAGTTTGTTGATTATGCTGCATACACAGTTATAGCAGACTAGCTATCTGAATCAATAAATCATTTTATCAATCAGAATGTTGATAAAATCATGTGATTGACTCAAACATTGTTATAGCCAGCAATAATGTGAATTCCACAAAAATGAACTAACACATTTTTGGCGCAGTTTCAATTGGAGGGGGGGAGTTGTATTGCTATGTGCAAAACATTGAAACAAATTCCAGTACTAAAAAGTTCTGGTTTAGGTCATAAAAACAGATGTAATTATCTACTTAGTAATGATGAATATATCCCTCATAGTATAAAAAGGGTTAAGGTATGAGTGGGAGCTATTGGCAGTGAAGCATTTATACTGTATTGATATCAGAATATATATTGGGAATATATTCAAATATTAATATTTGAAAATTAGTAACATATAAAATATTTATTATATTTCATTTGATTTAAATCCTATTTATATTTAATAAATTGATTTTCTAATTTTTCTTATGAATAATAGCATGAATTTAATATAATTTTTAATCGATAATTGTGAATATCATAACTAAGTCTATAATTACAGATAAGAATACATATCGGGAACCATGGTACTGTGGGGGGGGGGGCTACAGGGTCTATAGCCCCCACTTTTGAGGTCTACTTTTCAATAAATTATATTTATTTCATTACTTAATATTTCACAATTGATTTATTAACCATTTTTGCTTGAGCGCTTTCATTAATTCTTTACAAAGTGTGCAACATGAAAGTCCAATCAATAATCAGATTTTTTTTAATGAGTGGGGAAGACTGAACAATAGGGGGTAGGCGGCATGTGGGCAGTAGAATGAATTGGAGAAGTGTACATAGGGATTGTGGAGTAGATTAGACAGGCACAAGAAGATGTGCTTCTACCAAAATTGAAATTGGTTCCCAGAGCAGAATAATATCCATTGAAGGCCTGTGATCACCACAGAAGACTTTACTTTGAGGCTCTTAACACAGTGATTAGATCTATTAACCAGCTCAGCAATGCAACATGTACTTGTTTGGAGTATTTTCTCATCAAAGCAATTCAGTCTGAAGACATCACAAGGGAATTTGAGTTTGTGGAAAACATCTATGCAGATGATGTTAATATAAGTACATTAAAGGCTCAATTACCCATTTTTGAAATGATTATGAGAGATACAGGAGACAGCTGTTTCTCTGATATTATAACTTGTTTGAAAGCTGTGCCTCATTCAGAAAAACAACTTATCAGTGAAGCACTTGTCATCTACTGCTTTTAAATCCATCCACTTCAGAGACTGCGCAGAAAGATCTTTTTCATTGGCAAGAACATTAAAGACCTGATTACACTTAAGAATGACTCAGGAGTGGTTCATTCACTTGCTATGTTATTGTATCACAAAGAGCAACTTATTGATGTCCACTCCATTGCCTAACAATTTACATGTTGTAATGAAAATCACCAAAAGATCTTCAATAATTTTATGTAAATTCTTTATAATAAAAAAATTAGACTTTTGACATTTATACTTTTAGATAAGCCAGTTTTGTTCATGCAAATTTAGTATACACTCAACTTATATTTTGTACATTATACATTTTTAATCATTCTCTTACCACATATTTTACTTTTCAAATATTTATTATATTGTGTTAATACATCTGTAATTCTTTTTGTGCCTGGACCCTGATATTATGTTCTTTGTGTTAATGAATACACTTTAAAATTTTGGGCCACTGTCTATACACTATGGTTGCAAACATATATATATATATATATAGTATATATATAGACATGCATGCATATTGTATAATTCATTAATACCATAATCATTATTTGTATAAAGTTTCTATATATATATATAGTATACCTCCCTTTATTACTTGTTGCAAATATTGATAGTGTTATTTAGTATTAGGGAGCAATATGGAAGCATTAAAGAATAATAGGGTGGTACTAGTG
Organism: Coelogynopora nodosa; assembly: GCA_034780555.1. Lineage (NCBI taxonomy): Eukaryota > Metazoa > Platyhelminthes > Proseriata > Coelogynoporidae > Coelogynopora > Coelogynopora nodosa. The sequence goes on along the minus strand of JAUZND010007916.1, from coordinate 970 downwards.
GGGTGTAGAGTTGATACTCAACTCACAATAATTTTCCTAATTATTTTAACTAAAATTATTTTTTCCACTGTGAAAAAACTGTGGAAATTGGCCTTGTCAAACTAAAATGAGAGTTGTTCAAAGTTTTTTCAATGTAATATATTTATTACAAAATAATCTAAATGAGTTATTGATTTTTAGTGTTGCTGACCGTTTTCAGCTCTCTAGTAAGTTTTAATAAGAGTCAATAAATATTTTAATAAATATATTTAAAAAATATATTTTTAAATCATATTGATAATATAATCATTATTATGAGATTTTTAATACATATATTTACTATTGTATATTGAATATTAATATAAGTTATATATTATTCTATTAAAATAACATAATAATATAGATTAAAAAAATATTTTTTAAATTAAAATTTGAAGAAAAAAAAATTCCTAAAATTTGAGACCATACTAAAAATGCCTTGAGACCATAATTGAGACCATTATCAGAAAAAGTGCGCTATATTAAAATACAAGTACTATATGTTTACACTAATTGCAAAAGGCATGAAAATCTAATTTGGTATAGCATCAGACAGACATTAAGTTTATGGCAATAAGTATATAGCTTTTAAAAGATGAGATAATGGATATATTTTACTTTATAATTTAAATGGGAACCACACAAACTGACTACACAATGTACAGATAACAATATATTATATATATATATAAATTAATTAAAAAATAAAGATGTATTACCAATGAAATTAAGTATAATTATATTGTTAAAGATTGAATCAATTATAGTTTTATAAAAAGCAATAAACAAAAATGTAATGAAAATACAAAAAAATATATATATATAAAAATACAAAATACAAACAAAAAAAACTGTGTCCCACCTTTTGGTTGGATCTCTTCAATTTTTTTTTATTGGCTTATAAAAATTGGCTTTATAATATCTCAATGGTCCATGGAGGAGAGGGGGGAAG
>JAUZND010007915.1:0-10141 GCA_034780555.1 Coelogynopora nodosa | reverse complement strand
ACACTAACAATACATCTGGCTTGATGCAATTAATTTGGCCACAGCTGTAATTATATATGCAACATATTTACAATGAATGTATAATATTTCAAGCTCAAATTGGATTTCCATTTTTACATTGTTCTAAGCATAGAGCATAAAAAAAATAATAGTGAGTTTCATAAAAAAATCGCAGAAATGTTATAATAATAATAAATCGCAACAAAATCGCATGTTTTTATGAAAAATCGCAAACCGATTTAAATCGCACATAGTGGCAGCACTTTATCATACATATGTTTGGAACCAACTGCGGGGAAAAACGACGCCGTAAAAGACAAAATGATTCCAGAATGTTTATGTGATTTTATTAGAAGATTTTATACTGGTGGGTGACCAATTGACCGCCCCGATCCTCCCACTAACTAGACTCCGAAAAGAGCCAAGTCCAGCAAAAGACTGAATGAACACTGCTCATACACTGAGTCATACTCACCGGCCAGTTCTGACCAGCGTCGGGTCCGCATGCGACTCCTCTTCCTCCTCCACCGGCCTCTTCTTCTTCTTCTTATTCACCGCCTGCGAGCTGCCCGGTCCACCGCCGCCACCGCCACCTGCACCGCCGCCGCCACCTCCACTGCCACCCGCCGCCGCCGACTGACCGTTGGGGAGGACGTTGCCGGGCCCGGCGGCAGCATTGGTCTTGCGGCCCTCCTGACTGGGCACCGATTTGGGCGGCTCAATACGGATGGTGGGGTCCCACTCGCCGGGTGGGAGGACGGTGCAGTTGGTGAGGAACTCGTCGATACCGGCCAGCAGGTCCTCCTTGTTCCGGGCTTTGTAGGCGACATCGTGGAACACCTGTTCAGGATGCGATGGGGTTTGGCATGGTGAGGAGTTGTGGAGGATGTTTCGTATTATTATTATCTTTAGAAAATGCAACAACAAAAATCATTTGTGAAGATGCAGAACAAAACCAAATTATACCACCGAGTTAAGGAGTGAATTTCATGTTTGTTTATAATTTGTTTCACTAGAAACAATACAGTATTCTGATATTATTAATTAATAAATATATATTATAATGTTTCTGAAGAATCTGGAGACAAATCAGTTATATTAAATTATAATAAAATAATATAATAAAGGTAACTACAATGTTCCCCTTGGAATCTTATTACTATATTTAAAATTATTTAGCTTTTATAAATAATAAATAGGTCAAATTGGTTGTAGCTATCAACTTAATGCTAGTTGTTTCATAATGGTAGACAAAATATTCCATAAGTTACAATAGTTACCATACATTACCATAGATGGTCCTATATTTACCATTAACAAGTGACACAACAGAACTAACAGTATAAATTACAAATTAAACATTAACATTAAAGAAATTCCTATTAGACTTCTAAAACAAATGATATGCATTCTTAGTCAAGTCAAGAGTATTGACAAGCTAGCAGAGGTGTCGGAAGTATATGTTATATTAATATATAACAGGTGGTTATAATAGGTGGCTATAACAGGTGGTTATAGTAATGTTTATATAACAAAGCCTCAAAGTCTCCGGTGCAAAACAGAACCGCAACCTTCACGCTTGATTTATAGATCAGCTCAAATATTTTTAAAAAAATCAGTTTCCCTTAATTTCAGCCAACTCAACCAAACGTAAAGTTCTAAACTAAAAACTAAATTTTTAAGTGAAGAACAAAACTACACCCCTCCGTGTATTGTTCCATATAATTACATCTATTGTTGACGAAAAGATAGTTGTCCACATATTAACTACATAACGTTTCTGTTATTATTATCGCAAGAATAATCTTTGTTATTTAAAAACACATTTTGCAGAAGAAGATAACGATATGGGGTATAAACAAGAGATAAACATCATATTTGTAATTGAAGTTGGGATTTAATTCCCTAAATATACAACAAATAAGAGAACTATTAAAAAAACAATTATCAAAAACATTTCTAAACGATCCAACTGTTCAGTAGAATATTTGTTATCAAATATTTCAACAATAAAGTCGCCATTTATTTCTTAAAAAGTTGGTGTGACGTGAGATGTAATAACATAAGTTACGGCGGGGGTCCCGTGGGAACTATTCAGGGGAAGTACCAACAAATTAAACTCAACATTCCTATTTCTTAATTAAACTCCCGGACATCATCAATAAACTCCGACATAAATAATATCAGAGTCTAGAGTTGATAAAATTGATCACATTACTGCATTGCAAACAATTATATAAACATCATTTCCGGGTAAAGCAGGCAGGAATTCAATTTGTTTAAAATGTGTCATTAGAAGAAGCAAAAGTAGGTAACATTTAATTACATACGTGTCCCTTATGAAAACAGCTAAATCAATATCAATCACAAAATATTAGGAAAAAATTAGAAAAAAAACTGTCTGTAAACAATCTAACTGATAATAATTTTCTGCAATAACTCTTCTCTGATCTAATTCAAAGAACTGCAATAAAGGTAATGAAACATTAAAAACGTAGATTCTAAAAATGTGTGACAATCTGATAAAAATATTGTGCTGAAAAAATTATTATTATTAATTATTGTAAAACGATAATATATTATTTAAATATTACAATATAATAACATTAAACTCTATTTGATTTATAAACTTGCAGTTTATTTTATTAATATTAAAATTTAATAATATTGAAAAAAAGAAAATAAAAAACTACGTCATATTATACTGAATTAATAAAAAATATTAAATTGCTTGTTGATTAATCTGACCCCTCCTCCTCCTTCCATTTTAAATTAGCTGCCAAAAGTTCCCTGTGCTGCTATGCTAGGGTTAACTAACACAGAGTTGGACAAGCTATGGTATAATCAGGATTCCGCGCTGTTACCCTGACGAACTTTAAAAATAGTTTAAGCATACAGTGCAAAATACTTTTTTGCCCTAATTTTTAATCATTTTAAATTCAAGGAAGGTATTAATAGCGCACCTCATCGGACATGAGAGTCGCCATGGAGCGGCCAATCTCGTGGAACTTGAGCGAGTTGCCCTGCGGCCCCAGCAGGATGAAGAGGAACCGGGTGGGCACCGGAACCTCGGTCAGATCGCCCAGCAGGACGGCCTCCTTGAGGCGGATGAAGCAGACGAGAATGGTGGGGAGGAAGTCGGTCTCGCCCACCAGGATGTTGGAGGTCTCGGAGCCCGGGGGGATCTTCTTGAGGAAGTGGTAGTCGAACTGGAGGAGGGAGAGGTGGGGGAGAGAGAGAGAGAGAGAGAGAGAACTTGAAAACATTGGTTTACAGATGATGTCCGTATTACTGGTCCTTTTATATTGACAATAGAGATTTCTAAACGGAATGATCGAGGAAGTGATTTACAATATGATCCAATAGTCTATATTCAAAACTGATTTAATTGAATCAACAGTATATTATTTATAAATATTTGATTGTAAAAAGGTATTAAATTGTTTGAGATATTTACAACATAGTTATAATACATTAATAATATGATACTTACTAATACAATACATTATTCTTTATACTGCAATATCTTTCTAAATGTAAAGTTATGTGAAGTTATAATCGAGTTAGTAGACATCTATGACATTCTTCTGCATAATATTCAAGGTAAGCGTCACATGCACTTTTGATACACATCATTTTTGTCACACTTGAGACAATTTGATTCAAATTTTGTTCGTGTAGCTAAAAAAAGTAACTGAAAACATCGACAGTAATTGTTAAACAATTCCATGTATCCATGTAACCAAGATAGTTCAATGAACTCAACGTCGAATAAATAAAGTTATAATTACCTTTTGAAATAATCTTAATACAAAAGTAATATCGGTTTTCTATACTCAGGAGAATTATTCTTCAATTTACTCCCTTTTCATTTCTTAACGAGAACTTAAGAAATGTAATTAGTAATAGTATTAATTAGTCAATTTGTACAAAATCTGATCACCTGGGAAAATAATTCTTTGCTTATTACATTTCATTGAAATATAGTCATTTCATAAAAGTTTACCACAAAAATAATCAACCTTACAATTGCAATAATACAAAACGATACTTTAATTTGGTAATATTAATTAATAGATTGTTTAATGTATAGTGTAAACTAACAAACTAAAAACTATTCAAATTAAACACTCGCGCTTCACAAACGACAAACAACAAACAAAGATCGAACAACGAATATTGATAAAAATAATGTAAAAACTTTAAAACAGCTTCATGAATTTAGAAATTAATTTTGAAACAATATCTACAGTAAAGAACAGCCAAATATATTTAATTACTAAAACACTCTGATCAATTATATTTTTTATTATATATATATTACGTGTGCTCTTTATGTCTAGATAGGAGTTGTTATAGTCGGCTAGACAGGATGCACGTGTAGGAAACGAGAGGAGTAGAGGGCGAGGGGAGGTGGGGGGAGGGGAGGGGTGACAGACAAACCTTTGCTGAAGAAGGACTCGCGTGAAGTTCGCCACCCTCTTCATTGATGGTCATAAAGCTCCCGTCGGGGTTGACTTTCGTTCCTAACGCGGGGGTGCTCTGTAGATCTGGAGAGCGGAAAGGTGGTTTGTCTGTATATATTAGGATGGATGGCTGGATGGGTGATGACATTTAATAAGACTGCTGTGATACTAGATGTTCCTGGTGAAATAGAGATAAACGAAGATGCATTTCAATCGGAAAAAATAAACAAACAATATGATAAATTATATTCTGGGCGTGTCACCCAAAAAAGGTGTATTGTATAAACAAATTAAGAACGTTGAAGAAAAGAAAATTTATTTTTAAAAATAAGAATAAGTAATTATTGCCACTTATGCCGGAATTGGGAGGAACTATATTACTCTGACGACTAAGCTGTTGTTAATAACTTAACTTGTAGTTGGCTATTTGTAATGATTTATAGACACCAAATAATAACACTTTGAGGCATGTTATAGTATTACCTGTTTCAGTATAATACTCCAATATTATTAGTTATTGCATTGTACTCTGTGTCACTATTATATACACCATAATATTATTATATTGCTTATAGTATTATATTATTTATAAGGTAACAATGACCTTAAAGTCATCTGTAACTTATGCAACACATTCGAGATAGATTGAAAGTATAGATTGTAAATACAACATCAAATTAACTATCATAATATATAATAAAAATTGAAGCTAGTAATCATTAAATTTACAAAACATCCGTATCCCTAATTTTTATGACGCCATAGCAAATTGTTCTGTAATTTCTAATATTATATTTTGAGAGTATAAAAAAATTATGAATCTGGTATCATCCTCACAGTGTCCACTTTGATGGTAATATATTGCGATCTACTGGCATCTTATTCAAGTAAATCAGATTACTTTATTCAAACCATGCTGAGATTTGTTTCATTTTGATAACCGTTTAGTAATAATAAATATTATTAGTAATTTCCATCACTCGATTGCGAGAAAACTATTTTCAAACCAATTTAAAGGTGATATTCAGACAATTTAGAATGTATTTTCTGATTATTATTATCATTATTTAAATATGCAGACAAAACAATGCAACAATGATTTCAACAATGAAATTTCGAAACAATTGGCTTTCGAGTAGGATACAGAATTTTTGAGAAATAGTATTTCGAATTACAATGTAATCAACCGGTTAGAAAATACCTATAGTCAAGAAAGTAACAATGCGAGCATTTGTTCATTTCGAATTTTGCAATTCACTGCGGGTCATAGCAAGTCAAGAGCTGATCCAAGTTAATGAACAGAAGTCACACACTATTTAATTTAAATTTAATTAAAAAACAGGATAATTGATAATATCTGAATTCTTTCTTGAAATATTCGCTGCAAATATATTGCGCCTAAATTTAAGAAAAAATGAAACAAGGGAAACGTATAATAAAATAGCATTCTATAATAATAATATTTATGTAAATAGATATAGTATTATATCATATATAAATAAATACACTAAACATTCAACTAAGAAGGTAAGTATCACCGCCTTTTCGAACTAAAAAATATATTATAATTAATGTCAACAAGTAAAGAAGCTGCAGTGCTCTCATCTAATGAATAAACACTATTAATATAATCATTTACATTCATTAATATAGAAAAACAGAATCAATAAATCTATTGATTTTTAAACAACTTCATGAATTACAATATTAATTATTAGCCTTACCAGATAACTATGGACAAGAAAACATACGCATCAATTTATTTAGTATAAACAGTGGACATCATCGTACAAACAGAAAATATGGATGTACTATACATGAATTATATTATTTATTTATTATAAACAGTGGACATCATCGTACAAACAGAAAATATGGATGTACTATACATGAATTATATTATATTATTTAGTATAAACAGTGGACATCATTTTCGTAAAAACAGAAAATATGGATGTACTATACATTAATTATATTATACAGCATAACATGTTTAAGTTAGGAGTAACAGTCGAATGCACAACGACATATAACTGACGGCAAAATTTAAGGAGTGGGCTTCATATATATTATAGGCGAACAGTAAGCAACCATGCTCAGTCGGCTAATTGGTTGGGGCATTACTTAGCAGGGTAGTAGTAGTAGTATATTGTAGAAGATAAAAAGGGTTTTTAACAAATAATTAATTAAAAGTTACACGGTGCACATTCGAAAGAAGTGGCTGTGCATCACTCCTAGACTGAACTGCACTGCAATATATGTGGTTCAATAGAGAAATAGTGTTGTATACAAATACGACACAAAGTTGTGGCATTACTTAGCAGGGTAGTAGTATAATATCAATTATTGAAAAAGTATTGTAGTAAAGAAAACAGGCAAATTAAAAAAATTAAAAAGTATTATCCTAGAAGGGTTATTGCCAAACAACAACAATGTATATAAAGTATAACTAATATATCAATTTAAGTTGAGTAATTTTAATATTATAATAATAATATTATATAATATAAAATAATAAAAATAATGAATAATGAATACATTTAAAAATAGAAACAGCATATAAGATTGTAAACAATAGTTTGTTCACTTGAGACTATATAATAACAATAGAATACCTTTTGCATACACTGTATTTCAATTATCTGATGTTACTTGCGTTAGTATAGGCACACAAAAAAATAACAAATTTAGACAATTTAATACGGAAAAAATTAATGTTGTTATTGAAAACATTAGGTACGAATGAGAATTTATATCTAACAAGTAAGAACTATAGCTTATGATAAGGCACACTAAATAACAAACATTGTTAGTTGTTAAAACGAGGTATAACATGAATATAGCTTTATATGTGTATATATATAACATTAAGTTATAGATTTAAAATTTAGTTAGTGGTGGCAGTATTAGTTTAATGGTAGACTGCATAATACGGTAAACTGCTAGTAATAAATCAATTTTAATATTAGTCAATATTGTGTAAAAGATCAATATTTAATAAAGCTAAATATTATATTAAATTATTTATAAAAATATTTATTTATTATTAAAAATATTTTTATATAATACAAAAATAAAGCTAAAAAACATTTATTTAAATCTAACTTACATCAATAATTAGAATAAACGAATTTAAACGAAACGCATAGCCTTATTCCATTTACGCAGTATTTAGTACCTTTAGATAGCAACAGAATGTTACATAAAAGTAAATTCAATTAAACAGAACTCATATTTATTACTAATCATTCACAAGTATAAAAGTGCTAAACTAAGTATCAAGTACTAAATAGGTCAGTTTTGTTTCAATTCATGAAGAAAAGTATTTACAAGTGAAAACATTAATCCTTACTATATCAAAAAATTAAAAAAGCTCGTTCAAAACTCGCAGTAAAATTCCGATAGTCTATCCTGAAAACCAGGGTTGTAATTCTAAAACCCATCTAAGAGGACTAAAATATGATAATGTAATTTTACCCTTTGGAATTTGGGTGAAAGGGAGTGTTGGTGGGGGGTTGCACAAAGGTGGTGGGAGGTGGGGGACGTCACGTCCACTATTGTTGGGTACAATTACATCCACTGTTACAGCCACAGTTATAAGAGTAAAATGAACAGTAAAGTGTTATCAACTGAATCAAACTAATTGAAGAAGTCCATAGCTTCATTAATAGTAAGTTGTGGTTAAGCTAGATCTATTGAAATTATGGCATTGATTATATGCCGTAAACTGAGCTGTGACTTAAATCCAAAGGAGAAGTTCTGAGAAATTAAACCTATTTTTTAGGGTCGTCAATGCAAAAGTAGCTAAGATAAACAAAACAAAAATATTTGAAGGACTGTACATGTTAAAAGTAGTTAAGAAAAACATCAAGTGGATTTTAGAAGGTCAAAAAATAGTCTATATATATACGTATACATTTTAAATAATTCTAAAATGAACAAATGAAATGAATTGCAGCATATTTTGTTTAATGATATACCTTTCTTTTCTAGTATTATCCCATAAATTTAGCAATTTATAATAAGTCTATTAATCATATTTTATTAAAATAAATGTACAGTAGTGATCTTTAAATTTATCATTGTTTGTTTATATTGTTTGTTTGTTTTGTAGTAACTACTCGTTTTATTGCCGATCTTGACAATTGTTTTTCATTCCTCCGAATATTTCCTCTTGTTTTGCTTCCAGATTAAGTCACAACCCGCAAACTGTCTCAGATGTACAACATAACTGATTAAGTCACAACCCGCAAACTGTCTCAGATGTACAACAGTCACAACCCGCAAACTGTCTCAGATGTACAACAGTCACAACCCGCAAACTGTCTGAGATGTACAACATAACTGATTAAGTCACAACCCACAAACTGTCTCGTACAACATAACTGATCGGCAATAATCATAAATAGTTACCTTCAACATCAAACAGCAGTTTAACCATCTGTGTCAAACAGCAATATACATATCACAAATAGAGTCTTCAAAATTATAGTTGGAAGTAAATTAACAAAGTTGAAATCGACTCGTATATTACAAATTACCTGATGCATGCAAGATAGGATTATGATATTAATACTATACTCGACAACAGTGACCGACTACGAGATGATAGCGAATATTATCACCGATGGAAACAGCTAACGAAGTGTGGCAGTTTCACTAAAAGCCCTGCCACCATGCTCGTATGTCACGCGCGTCTATACGATTCGATTTAATCCAATTTTGAAGAACATCGAAATTTTAAAACATTAGAAACTGACTGTATGTGCATTAGTACATAATATCTATTATATTAAGAAATTTAAACGAAATTGTTATGGGCAATAGAGACAATCCGTTTTTTGTATAACCTTTTTTTTACTAGCTAGATGTATATCGTATCGCATAGACGCATTCGAGATGAATAACCCACTTTTATTTTTAAATATTATAAAGATGAAAAGTATAAAACAAATATGTTCAAGCGGGCTAAGACGACTTCCAGTAGTAATGAATCTACTCATTCGATTAGATGAGAACAAGAATATAATGATGAATGAATGAATGAGAAGCATTGCACTAAATGACGTCATACATACCTGAGCCATGTTCAACTAGATGGAAAAAGCAACAAAGCAGTGGTGCGTATTATAGAACTATCATAAAAATAGGACTTGGCGTATTCAGTCAAAATAATGTGCGTCAAAAAAGGTATTAAGATGTCATGGTATTTACATATTATAATATGACTATAATAAAATAAAATATATAAGAGATAGACTTCGTCTTTATATTACAGAGTTTTTTAATGTTGAAAAAACAGACATGAATCTAGGTATTGTGATATTAAAAATATTAATTACAATAAAGACGTCATGACGGTATAATCGCATCTGCGTTTCAGTGAATTAAGCAATCATCGTTAGGATATAAAAATAGTATCATTACCATGTAGTTTAGTATCTTCATTATTGTAATTTAGTCACGGAGACGTATTCAAAAATGTAAATTTTCTACCAATTTCACTAATTTTCATCAAAATATGTAAGAGTGCATAATAACAAATACGTTGGATTGTTCATTAGAATTAACATAAAAAAATTAAAACACAAGCGAATTATATACAGGGTGGCGCAGAAGTTGTTATCCCCAGTATGAAATAATTATTAAGCGTCACCTCGCACATTTTTATTATT
>JAUZND010007914.1:0-10141 GCA_034780555.1 Coelogynopora nodosa | reverse complement strand
ATTTTAATTATCTGCGGCGTTTATTCGAGGGCGGCGTTTATTTAAAAGGTACTGCTTTACTTGCGGCGTTTATTCGAAGAAATACGGTATATACTCTAATTCCAGGTTAAGCTAGTTGGCTGCCAGACTACTACACTTAACATCAGCCACAGAACTGTAACTAGAATTATGCAAAAGTTTAAAGATACTGGAGATGTCCACAGCCAAATGTCAACTAACAGGTCAACTAACACGTAGTCCTAAAAAATAAATAAGAAAATTGAGTGAAGACACGAATATAAATCGGTCATCTACGACTATCCATCGAATAATAAACTTCATAAATTTAACCCCTACAAAGTCCAATTAACCCAGAATCTTCACGAAGATCATTTTGACAGACAGATCAATTTCGCGAATGGTTCTTAGAACAACCCATTAATTTTGTTAAATCAACAATGTTCAGTGACAAAACAATTTTAAATGTCTAGTCACATCACTAGTATAAGACGAACGGATTCTGTCTCACTACTTGATATTTGACCATTACCTTTGACCCCCCCCCCTCCCCCCTTTTTTATTATATATTCTTTTACGATCCGGCTCATTATGGATCATAACAGCGCCAGAATCTTTAATTGGGTATATCTTTTTAGGGTAGTAACCTATGGCAACCAAAGTTAGTATGATGTAAGTAGTATATATATGATGTAAATATTTGTAAGTAGTATACATAACCTTAAAATTTTAATTAGTGTCGAATTACATCATAATCTTATTATTTAATTATAAATATTGTTATTATAATGTTTTTAAATTTCGAACGAAAAATACGTCCCTCGTGACGTCATTTTTGTTTTTAGCTTATTACTTGATGTTTACAACTTATGGCAACCAAATTTGGCATGATGACTCACCAACATAAGCCAAATCTTTTAAACTACTTTTTTAGTAAGTAGTATAATTATTACATATTTTTTAATAATAATTTTTTATATAGTAAAATAAATGTTAATAGATGACATTCAGAATAACTACCAGTCAGTGTTTTTTTTAATCGCTTGAAATTTGACAGAGCTGCACGATAATTTCAATGATAATTTTGACGTTCACTCAGCTTGATTTAGAATAGCTACTTACTGATTGATTTTGATGAAAATTCCGCATAAATGGACCCAAATATTTTTTGTTTCAAATCAATAAAGAACAATTTTTATTAATACAATTTTTTATTAAAGTTACACAGTATTACTTCATTATATAAAGTTTGAGATGACGATGTATCAATATCATCATCATCATCACCAACATGTGAAATATTAATTGAGTCTAAATTGTACCGCACTCTGCTTTCAAAAAGATACCAAAATCGTTCCATAGCCTCGTAATTTTTAATATAACTGAATAGTTCAATATAACTAACCATTTTGTCCTGTACTTTGTGTTTCAACTCTTTAAGGGTAAATTTATTCTGTATGTTTTTCTGTATGTCCTCCAGAATTGTAGTCAGAAGCGTCGACTCTTTCTCAAATCTTTTCCTCCTTGTCCTCCAGCATATCCTCCACCGATTTTATTGATGTTTCCTCCTCGTCGTGAGACCGTATTGAATCCTCGTTTGTCATTGATTGATTTGTGTAATAGTTCGTTACGTTAGTATCTGTGCAGAATCAGTTCAACTTGTCTTTTCAGTTTTGTAAGTAATCGTAGAAGAGTCGACAGTAACAATAAATCCTTGATTGAAGTAAGCTCTCGTGCGTTAAACAGTACCGTGTGCACACGCAATAAGTGTGCAGGAATTCGAACATAGCCCTTGTACACATAGGACAATTTTTTTCATAATTGAAACTTAGGTTTATCAACTATCTAGTTCGTAGTCTTTATCGAATATATTATTGGATCATCTTATCTGTTTACGAGTAATCTTTTCTAAAAGTTCGCATACACAGCCTGTTTCGTTCTATATTGTCTTAATTGATTCTGAATGGTAATAATTTAATTTTCACCAAATTATCATGAAATGTAATCATGTTGTGTGTTTTATATTAATTTTTGTTATACAAGACGTTCAATTTAAAAATTAAAATTTTTTTTATTTTAATATGTCGTTTTGCATAAACAATTTATTATTCTCATAAAAAAACAGTTTTTTAAAAACTCTGTTTCGTTCTATATTGTCTTAATTAATTGTGATTGCTCATATAAGTGAACTTTCACCAAATTAGGCACTCCGAGGAGGTATGATAATGCTTTTCCGGGATAATTTGACTGTAACGCTTGTTTGAAGTAAGGCTCAAGGTTCGATAATACACTGCTGTTCTCACCTAACATGTTAATATAGCCAAGTCCTTCAAACATCATGTTAGTAACATGCTCCCTTCTCATTATATCTGTTGTCTTTGCAAACAGTCATTCATTTTTAAAAAGGCATTCATTTCACCATCATCAATACGTAACTGTTGCTTCAATGCGTAGCTCTACTCGTCGATATGTGGTTGTGTGTCTTGTTTAAAACCGTTTGTCAAGTCCGCAGCATCCATCACAAGTTTGGACATCTCAAGAATAACGATATTAAAAAATCTCGACACAACCGTTCCGAACGGTTCGTGTCGAGAGCTAGAAGCAGAATGAAATTTATCTGTAAAAGCATTTCTATTTATACTAGAGGTGAAGGAGGCCAATCTGTAAGTAGCAAAACCAAGCTGAGTGAACGTCAGAATCCTCATTCAAATAATCGTGTAAAATATGGCTATAATACATAACAATGGTAAAATGTCTACAACTCTGACAAATTTCAACCGATTAAAAAATAAGCACTGACTGATAGCTATTCTGCAAGTCTATCTATTTAATTTAATTCTACTATACATTTATTTAAAAATCATGCGATAACTTCGTTAAATTTCAACCAATTTTCCAAAAAATTTACACTAGCTAATAGCTATTCTGAATGTCTATATATTACATTTAATTTTACTATATAAAAAAGTAGGATTATATTGGTCAGTCATTATACCAAGTTTGGTTGTCATAAGTAGTAAACATCAAAAGTTATAGGCTAAAAACAACATTGACGTCAGGAGTGACGTTATTTTTTGTCTAAAATTAAAAACAGTTTAAAAACAATATTTATAATTAAATAATAAAATTAATATTATATATACGATTATACTAATTAAAATTTTCGGTTTTTACTGAAAATTTACTACTTTAAAAATAGTTATCTTATAATTGTGAGTCAGCATATTAACTTTGGTTGCCATAGGTTAATACCTTAAAAAATATACCCAATGAAAGATTTTTGAGGACTTAAGATCCGGATCGTAAAAAAATTAATTGGGGGGGTCAAAGGTCATGGTTAAATGGTGAGCTAGAATCCACTTTTCCTATACTACTCACGTCAATCGGCACAAATTGTTGTCACTGGTCCGATAGCAATACACATTGGATGTCAGACACCAATGATCAAAGTACGCCATGAATAATGGTATAGGCTGCCATTTTTGAAAATCCTCGATTGGACCTTTTTTCCCTTAATCATGTTACCAAAGACTATTTCACAACGATTTTGAATTATCTACCTCTTTCTTCACTAATTTGACGGTGGTTTTAGCAGGATGGGTTTAGCCGTGACTATGTTTTTCATAATAAATGGATAGGCCGACGAGGTACCATTGAGTGGCCTGCCAAGTCACCCGATTTGTCTCCACTCAACTATTTTCTGAGGGGTCATCTCAAACCATGTGTATACAACAACCGGCCACATACGATTGAAGCACTGAGAGAGAACATTACCAGCGATTGCAGTGCTGATACTATACTAAATATTCTGAAGTGCGTCATTGAGGAAATTTTATGTAGCGACACTACATGCAATTAACAAGATGATGGCTACTTTGAATAATTTTGTTAGTGATTGTATCTTACTATTCTTATAATTTATAATGTAAATGTAATACGAATATCATACTAAATAAATTTCTGCGTTTTCCTTATTTTGCGTATATTTTGGTACACCCTGTATATTTCAAAAAACACTGAAACTCATAATTTCTATTTATTGTTATGTACAATAGAATTTGTAAGAATACATTATAGGATCTAATACAGCTTTCTGAATAAAAAAAACAACTACCCCATAGTGATGAACTACAATCACGAGTTACATTTTAAATTATGGTAGAAAAGTGTAAAATATTGTATTAGCCATAAATAAAATATATACTTCAAAAACAAATAAACTTAAAATTCCTATTTATTGTTGTGTCTATCGATATGTTTACAGTATAGTGTCTTGCCAGTTACGGACATCGAAATACAGTCATAATTGAAATTCGAGTATATACACCAAAAACGAGTATATACAATAAACTTAGTGTATATACTCGACATTCGAGTACCTGCGGGCATCCTGGTTTATCTAAGACTATTGGAACCATACAATAACCTCTTTTCTTGCCACTATTTATGTTTTCAGTTTAATTATTGTATTGCTCGACAGTAGCGAGGCTGTTTTTAATGATTAGTAGTGTACTTTTTTTATCATAAAACGCTAAAACATTCTTCCGAGTCGACCATTTTATTACCAATATGTAACATACGATTGAAATAATTAATTAGTTTATGAAAAAAATTAAGACAATAGATTAAATCAAGGACATTATTAATTATTTAACATTAATTTTGTTATAAAGTACATTTCAATACTAAAATTTATTGTAAAATCATGATACAGATGGAAGGCAAGAACAAAATCTCTCGATTTATCAAAAACCGTGGCAATATGGTTTACGACCGACGAAAAAAATATAAAAAATAACATAAGATTAAAACAACTAAAAAATATTAATTTCATTTAAATAATTCAAAATAGGTAATAAATAATCTTCTAAACTGAAACACTATGAAGAAATTTAACTTAAAATAATTATTAGTATTATTAACTAACAAGAATTAACGATAAAAGATGGGGGGAAAATTGTATGATTTGATTCCGTATCGCATTTTGGAAACACACATTCGATATGCTAAATAAAACAGTGTCGTCCGAAAATTTAAAGGTCAGATTCTTAGTCTAAAACAGACTGAGGCTAGAATAGTATACTGGTACTGGAAATATGATTCAATATATATTAAATATTATTACCAGTCTAAAAAGGATGTAAGAATGAAATATTTTCTAAATATACACTATCAGAAATTGTAAGTTAATTTAAATATATTTTTAAATTGGTACAATAAATTACATAATTTGGTACATATTACAATACACTGCGCAATGATTTTAATCTAACCTAAGCATACTAATTACTGCTTCATAAAAAACATTTGAAGTAGAATCAATACGTCATAATTTAATAAAATACAACTAAATCAGAAATTAAAGTTAGGTCAATTTTCTGGTAGTTAAATATAAACAGATGCATCACACTATTACCGTGATATTGGGATTTAATCGTTGGCGTTTACTCTGCGACTGTAATGAATACGGGAGACATCGCTTTTCGGAATTAAGAGAAGAGGAAAGCACACAGGAAGGTTCCCCTACACTGGCCACCTTCTCGAACCGTCGACTTCGGGGATAGGAGGAACCGGACCTACGACATGGTGAAATAACTTATCAATTGCCTTCTCAAAACTTTGAAGTATTGAAAAAAATATGGTTATGAAAAATGCTCAAGCCTTGAATAGAATAAAATTATACTTTGAATATTAATATACACAGGGTTCATAGCGATTGAATGAAATCAATTTTCCCTACTGCATTCTTTGACTAAACCAAAACACGAAATTAATTTTTAAAAATATCAAGATCCACTAAAAAGCTAAAAAAAATGTGCATGGTTTCATTGTGTAAATAATAGTAAGTATTAAAAAAAAATTCCTGACCATATTAAAAATTCTTTATTTCAATAACTTCTATTAACCATTGTAATATAGGTATACAATGAATTGTATATGATATATAAGAAATTTCGATTATAAAAAAAATGGTGTTGGTGAATATATCAAAACAGTGTGATAATGATAATAGCCGATTTAACTGTACTATGTTTATTTATTATATTTATTTAACTACAATCAATGTTTCTGAAAATTTAGCAGATTCGTTTTTTATCCAAAACAAGTCAGTCATTTATTTTATGGAATATCAAATTTCGATATTAACCATATTAATATTATTGTTTAGACTAAAGTGAACTCAATGTTTTTAATATTCTTTCAGGAAACATACTTTTAAGGACATCCACCATAAAACGAATACCTCAATAAACAATTAAAGCATAATGAAGCAAAAATTACCATGACAAGTATTACAATAATGGTGCCCTATCTTGGCCAGTAAAATAAGTAGTAAAATGAAGATAGTACATCAATGAGTCACCTGGCAGAGAGATGGTGGAGGTAATGATCTTCGCGTTGACCGTCTGTGTGTGGATGCAGGGAGGACACCCCGCTGGTGGACACCGATCGAACACTGTGATCGTCACTCAACTCGGAGGTTGTGTCGTCATAGCCGGAGGGTCGATACTGATGGTGTTGCTGTGAGAGACCTCGCTCTTCGGGCAGCTGAATAAGTTTACCAAAAGGTTACATTATTTGCACCATTTCGGGCTAACTTTAACGGGATAATCATAATTTTGGACAACATTTTCAATTTATAGTAACATTGTTCTATTCAAAATAAAAATACTAGCGCTTAATCTAAAATTAATTACCAGTGCTTCATACCATGAATAAATAACTGTCTATAATAACATAAATATGTTCAATGATTTCAATCCATTATTAACGACACACTATTTACAATGGATTAAAAACTCAGTGTTTAAGCTTCCACAAGCTAAATTCGCACGTAATATACATTATCAACTCATAACACATACGCCGCTGAGGGTCATTTTATCACTTGGTTGGTCACTTGGCTATCGATTTCTCACTCTAGCTTTAGTGTAGCACACTGTTAACCAGTTTTGGCAAGTTGCATTGTGTACAAGTAATGACTTACAGCGATTTTTTTTTGCTTTATTTATGTTATCTTGTACGAATACTTTCCAGAATCCGTATTTTGTACTCTTTGTTTTCATAATACTACCACTATCCAAATTAAACTAATGCCATCGATTTCTGATCACTTGTTAAATAGTTATTTTTCTATCCTCGTATTGAAAAGTGGACTCTAAAAGTGTTAAATTTAAATGAAAGAGACTTTTATTCATTATTTTTTATAATGATCTTCAAATCTCTATGATCTACACAATGATATCAATTTCAAAAGTGGAATGTATTACTAAATCGTTACCATAGCGCCGTAAAGGGAACCTAGTCGAATAAATAAACAAAATCGAAATTTTTCCCCAACCGGTTTCGATTTTACAAGGAATTTTATTTTATATTAACAATAATTTAATGAAACATATTTTGAATTAGCGTACAAACATTTAAACTGTTAAATAAATTAATAAGAATAAAACACAATGGTGTATAAAATAATGCAGGAATTGATTATATATAATTTCGTTGCTTCGCTGTCATTATTCAACCGCTGTGTCATTGTAATGGATCCAAGAATTGTTATTAAATATTAAAGTAGTAAAAAAATAAAAGTAGTAATATTAAAGCAAAGGAAACGCTAGTTTTCCAAAACATGCTATTTGATAACTTTATTTAACAAGCCTATATTAATAAACTTGATTTCAATAATCTTATGATCCCGTCAATTCAAAAATATTGTTGACTATTCCTTTTATTATGCCAAGTAAATTTGACTTATTTATTAGCAATAGAGTTTCATACCATATCATAGATTTTATAATTGATTTTTAAATAATCCATAGAAAAAATACATTTCTTCATTAGAAAAGTACCATTTCCACACTCGGATTTCTATTGATCCGAGAGAGCACAGCGAGCACACCTTTGACCCCACAATTAAAAATTGATTTTTAAAATAATCCATGGGAAAAAATACATTTCTTCACTAGAAAAGTACCATTTCCACACTAGGATTTCTATTTATCCTCGATCGCTGTGCTCTCTCGCTGTGCTTTCTCCTTATATGCACGTTTCCAATTTCAGGAAAATAAACATTTTATCTGATCAGCATTCTACTAACTATATGTATTTATAATAAAATAATAATAATAACCCGTAGATTTTTAAACTTGATAATCAGCTTTATATAAATGTGCCATTTATTGTAATGTTTGATGACAAATATAATATATGTATCAAAGGACGGACCAATGAACGGACCCATCAATGGATATAACTTTAACTTAAGCTGATACAAGATATGGACTTCTGATAAAATAGTCTACGTAAAGATCTTGACTTATATTCTATTATAAAATACTTGACCTTAATGTAATAATAAAAAAGTCAATATGCTTTTTTCAATATATCATGTGTTTTAAAAATTAAACAGATAAACATTTTTAAGTCATTTGTTAATTGTAAAGTAGAGAGTAAATACTAATCTTCTTATGATTCAAATTATATTGACGAACAAATCAGTAATATAAATAATAAATAACTAAGTATTTAACAGTTTTGAAATTATAACGAGCAAACAAATTTCCTTCTAACATTGATTGATATTACGGTTATTATTAAACCATATCATAATCATGGTACGCAGGGCACACAATATAATAAGGTCGGGATTTTTCAACTGAAAAAAATTAGGTCGGTCAGTCGGTAAAATTTTTACTAATTTAGGAATATAGCAAAATCCAACTAAAAAAACGGTCGGCAAATTATGACTTATTCAATATATGACAAACGATGTCATGCAGTACTTGGTGCTCTGCAATAAATCTACATGTAATTATTTTGTTTTTTGAAGTTGCAATAGCTCTACAACAAATCAATAACAAATATATTTGTTAAAATTAATTAAACATTAATCAATAATCTTCTAAGCAGATAATAAAATAATATTAGAACGATAACATCATTCAAAATAATTAATCAATATAATAATCTTCTAAGTTCTTAATCATAACTGCATACAATATGAATGACGTCAATGCTATACACAATATTATTTGTCAGACGCATATTTCAAATATTTCAAAATTATTCAAAAGATCACAGATTGAATACGGAAATTACATTGAGGTTTGGTAAGAATTTTTTGGTTTTCAATGTGCCGTAACTTTCCTAAGTTCAAGACATAAATTTAATATTACCTTCAATATTTAATGCACTAGTATATTTAAACTATTAATTGTCATAATAGATTTTTATCGAATATATTTCACTATTTGTAAAACATATTTTAAGCATTTATAATATACAACAAAGGTCAGTTCTTTTCCCCATGTAGTTTTAATGTGACAATATCTCGAGTATTTCACGATACACTGCAACTGAACAATTTGCTACTCATCACATAAAGTTTACCTGCAGTGTCCGGAGCACAGGTGGAATGCGGGGGTCGTACAAACCCCTAGTCTGGGAGGTACTACCGGCCCCATAGCGCCGACTTGACTGGTGGTGGAGAGAAGTGCTCTGGATGCCGCCGCACGCTACCGTGGGATATGGAGGGGGTCGTCGACTAGTCAAGTCGATTGATGATGTGGTTGATTGCTTTGGCACTACGGGTTCTAGTTCTTGGACGTCTTCGATTATTGTGTCTTCTGTATCGTTGTGGGACTGAATTGTCAAATACAAACATCGTGCAGGAATAGATCAAACCAACACAAGAACAAAATTATAAAAAAATTTAAAAAATTACAGTTGGAATAAGTGTAAAATCAATTCTACCGTTCTTACTCATCAAAAGTACATTCACTAATATGAACAATAAATTCAATAATGAATAACATTTATGGAATATAGTAACTAAGAGGAAAACAATACATTTGACCAAAAATATATATCACAATTTCACTTTGCATACCTACATCTAATATTTGTATAATTTAGAGGAATAAGAAAATTAGATAAATTGACTAAATTGTAAAAGTCATCAAATTATACTAAAAAAAACTATACAAAATGATATCTTGTATCTTGTACCTCCGAGTCGTTCTCGACTCTTGGTGACCCTCCAGCACAGATTTCTCCATTCGACACGATTTTCCACTGCAGTCTTCAGCTCTTCCATAGACATTGAAGTTTCCAACTTTATCTCATCAAGCCATCTCAATCTGGGCCT
>JAUZND010007913.1:0-10142 GCA_034780555.1 Coelogynopora nodosa | reverse complement strand
TGAGAGGTTGATAAGTCATGCCTGTAGTGGTTATATGTTAATTAAAGCCAATATCCAGGACACAAAACCAAAACGGATCGAAAGTAGAAGTTGACCCAAAGAGATACAGTAGAAACTAAACAAGGTGCGGGACTTAGGACCCTCAGCGGCCCTCAGGACCCTTAGGACCCTCAATATAATATATTGAGGAATAGCAACCTTGTTTTGCTGACATGGATTAGGTAAACTTGCATTTGACTTTTCAAGTTAGAAGTTGTTCGTCAGCAGTGACGAATCAACGGTCCCAGACTAATCTTATAAGACAAAATGGGTCTTCTTCCCAACACAGCGCTCTTATTGTTTGTCATCAAAACGTATGAAACAAAATATGGATTGTAAGCGAGTACGCGACCTTGTCTTGCGATCAGCGGCCAAACAGTTTCTGCACACCAAAAATCACTAAGAGGTTAATTTCTTCCTTTTGTAACACCTCTATAGAGATATAAGCCAATACAAGTATATAGCTCGAATTTGGGAATACCTCTAGCATCCGTTTCATTGTTTGTGTAAATGACAATTTTGTCAATGCTTTCCTGATCAAAAAGTTCAATGAATTATATATTTGAGTTATTGTTTGAATGAGGCATTCAAGTAATAGTTTTTCAATGTAGTGGTCAATTGTTCGGCACGGTAGTTCTAAGTATCAGACAAATTATTATTATATTATGGATATGTCAAAAAACAGTTAACAGAATATCAATTGCTATAGATTTATCAGAAACCTACGAAAAGAAAGAACTGTATGAAACTCCATAAATAAACAACAAGCTAAATTATTCTTGCTGGTCAATTGACCGGTTTGGTTATATTTTTTGGTAGTTAATGGTAGTTCTTGGTAGTTTTTGGTAGTTCTTGGTAGTTCGATATTGAAAACAAACAAATCATGAGAAATGTAGAAAAGCGCAATATTATGGCCAATGAAACTGAAAGATTTAAATTAATCACTTGCAAAAAAATTTTCAATCGATGAAAAAAAAAAATTCAACAAATTGTTTTACATTATGAAATTAATGATGAAATTAACAAAAACTATATACATATTATCACAGCGTATTTTAACTACTAGGCTATAATAAACAATTTTTACTTTTTCAAATTAATAATACAATTCAATATTTTAGTTTCTATCTACTGATTATTTAATTAAGTTAATAATATAATAATATAAGTAATGATGAGTAGGTAACTATAAATGGAAATATTAACAATTTATTATTTTATTAATAATTTTAAAGTCAAGTCATTTTTATAAAGATTTGCACATTTTAATCAGGTCTTCTTAATTTAAATTAAAGCACGTTTACGAATCAGTTATTTCGCCTTATTTACTTTTTAAAACAATTTCTTTGCTCACTTCTGCAGAAAGCTAGACGAAGAACGAGAGGCTGTATTGCACTCGTGTGCTACAATACATCACGTGTCTGCTTTTTCGTGTAGGTTGTGTGAAATATAAGGGGTAAAAAGAGGTCTACAATATATACACATACACACGATGCGCGTAGTTTGACTGTTGTGAATTCCATGTAACATGTGACTTACCTTTTCAGTCAGTATTAACATTGTATACGTACACAAGCGGTTTATTTGTATATATCGATCTTTTTTTAGCATATTTTGAAAGTATAATATATATTACAATATTACGATATATCGTTATATATATAAACGCTTCTTTTTTACTTGTTTAGTAGTTACATTAGATGTTATTCAATCATAATTATGGTTCAAAATACCTAAAATTCTACACTAATATAATGAAAACTATCCTTTTGTAAAAATTTGTTTATTAAAAGTTGGTTTCCTGTAATAGCCCCTTTTTATGTATAAAATATGTTGATATCAAAATAAAGTGCACTTTGTAAAATGTTAAAAACTATTATATCAACGTATATCAATGCATTAACAAAATTCATACAGTGATATTGAAAATTGGAAGATTCAGTATATAGTAAGAAGCATACACGGAACAAACCTATCAAACTAAATATATGCGATTAGTGACAGAACTATTAAATAGTTACAGACGGCAGCTGCTCCTGCGGTTTCGCTACCTCAAATATCTTATACGATGTAATATATATTAGTTTTATAAAACATTTCAAATCACTCAGCCAAACTAATGCTATGGAAATAGGAAAGTGTTTATTTTGTAATTTTATGTTTAAAATATTATACGCGTTTAACATATACATTACTTTGACGGCGAAGTGCCAAGAGAAGGGGTATTCCACTGACCGCCAAAAACGGTACGTGCAACAATCATTAAGATGCAAATACCCCTTTTACACTTAAACATACTTTTGATAAACACGATAAGAAATTTACCAACATTCAAATGATGTTTTTACTTTTTGTCATCGATGCGATAACATTCATAACAGACATTAAAACTTTTTATATATTTGTTTTATAAAATATTCACCATTCAAGCACAACATTTTAATAGTCTTATTTACATTTAAATTTTATTACACATACATTTCATTTCATCTTTTGTAAAAATCGCATTGCTCTAATTAAATTGCACGATTACAGATTACTCTTACAGAATAAGAAAAAAAATTAATGCTAATTTAAAAATCAAAGTAGTGAAACCATTTTCAGTCGGGAAATTATATATTGGTTTTTGAGGATCATTTCAAAGACGGAAAGTTTTTAATTAATTATATTTTAATTTTTTTTATTAAGTCTTTTTTATTAAGAGAACACTAGTAAAAGAATAAGAACAACATTTTTAAACTATCTGAATGATGATCAGTTACAGGTATTCAATAAAACGAACATAAAAAACATATATACATACATGTAAAAACACAACTAGTTAAAATTACACAACCAAATCTAATTAAAATTGAATGAGAGAATTTAGAGAAGCTACAGCTATACACAAGTATTATGTTTAATTAAATCTTGTCGTAAACAAAAAAAACTTGAAACTATTATTAAATAACAATCTTATTATGTTATTAGTAAAAATAACACTTCAAAGCGGAACATTGAAATAAAATAAATAAATTTGCTCATAAAATTAAATTATGATAATAATATATTTAATTTATACTAAAATACATCTATTTTGTTTCTTACATTTTTTTCTTTAATTTTTAATCAAAAACTTCTTTATTTTCATAAAAAATAATTTTGTTGTAAAATTATAGATCTAAAAATTTGCAGCAATATGACGCCAATATTTAAAAGGCTTGATTCTGACTCCTTGTTTCTAAGCAATTATATTCTAAATAACATTAGAAAATGATATTTTAACCATATGTTACATGACAACCAAATTTGCTAAATTGTTTAGATCAAAAGAAACTGTGTCAATCTCAATAAATGACTCAAAAATCAATATTGCATTCAATAATATTGCAATCAATGCAATAAATATAGTAAATCACTTGTATTATTGACTAAATCAATTATTTATATATTTTTTGGGTTATTGCTCTACATGTTGCACTCATGTATATACTCTAGCACCCTCAACAATTTCATTCTAGGAGTTGTATTGATTTCTCTGGTGAACGCCCTATTCCTGCACACTTTGGTAACCAGTTTTTTGACTACTCATTCTACACAATTATTGCTGTAATTATTACGTTACTGTTTTGCATAATTACTCGCCATTTGGCATTACGTGTTTCCTGATTGACTCACTCATTATTAATTGTAAATATTTGATTACTAACTTAATTAAGTTAAAAGTTCTTTGCGTTTGAAGCAAACAGCATTTTTTAAACTGTATTACTACCTCACTACACGATGCCCACTTCTTCAGCTGCCAGAAAGGCCATGACAAAGTCAACCACAAATATTTCTGCGTCAACTCGGAAATCCGCACCCATAAGTCCTTTTCACAAAATAAGCGAGTTGTCGATTTCAACTCCTGAATTAAGAGTTTATCCCAAGCACAACTGCGGGGCAGGACAGCCAAGTCCTTACTCCTTCAAGGCATCGCCGGTACCAAGTTCCAGTCGTGAGTCAATGCTCGACTCACCTCGTCGCTCATTGCCGCGGAGAATGTTTCCATCACAACAACCCGATACGAAACCGCCCTGGGGTATGGACAGTGACGTTTCAATCAGCCAGGTGTCATCACAACCTTTCTATCCACCGGGTTGTCACTCTATTTCCGAGGAAAAGAAAAGAATCCAACGCATTAAAGACGCCCGAATGATTTACAAAACACCGCGGAGTCGCTTAGCAACTGCCGGATCAGTCGATGATATATTAAAAGCAACTGCAGCACAGCGGCATACTTGCACCCCAAATAAGTGGGGCCAATTCACCTGCGGTCATTTGCATAAGTCACCAATGACTGTATCTGTTCCACATCTTTTTAATGCCTCATCAAGTAATTCTAATAAACAGAAGAGAAAACTGTCATCAATGGACTCGGCGAGTATTCCTAAAAATAGTCTCAATAAACAAAAATCACAATCGGTTTTGTCGGTCCCAACAAGATTCATGTCGAAACCAAATGCAGCAGTCCATGACATGGTTGATGCCGGTCGTAGTGTTCGAAGAACTAAAAAGATATCTGCAAGTAGTCGGACTCGCAATCGGATGGAAGACTCGTTTGCAAGTATTGATGTAATGAGTCAAACTGATTTAACACTATCTGAACTTGATTTAACGAATTCACTTAATCGTTATAGCCACAGTCGAGCCTATAGGAGACCTATTGACCATATGCTTAGTGATGACTCCCTCAATGAGAGACCTCAAATTCCAGTTCAACCGAGAATGATAGATGAAAGAATTGGTCCTGATGGTAACACGGAGAACTACTTTGTTGCATTAAAAACCCCAAATCAGCACAGAAACGTTGTAACCCCTGGGCGGAGATCAAATATACCGTCAATTATTTCAGAAAAAGAAAATATGTTTAGACAAATTAAGGGCCATGCTCATCTACAAAAATCTAGTGAAATAAGTTATTATGGAGAGGCACCCTGTGGCATTAATAGTAGTTCAGAGGAAGCAAGCAGTAGCATCCTTGACAGCAATGATACCAGAATATCAAATCCAGATGAAAGCGATAATGATAACCAAATTATCGATTTCTCTGAATCTGAAGAACTGAATTCGCAATCATCAAAAGAGGAATTCAGCAAAAACCCGATGTTTGCCGCTCGTTGGGACGTAGATGGGGAGTCCACTGTGAGCTTGGGTAAGATGCGAACGCTTGACGATATCAAAATGGAAGAAATATTTGGTAAAGCTCAGGCCTCTGGATTAAATGATGATGACGTCAGTCAACGTATAAGTTATTGGCTTCACAAAAGTATATATTACCAGTCTGCTCCGGAGCCCTCTGGAAATGTTGATAGCGTTGCCAGTCGCACATCTTCCGTTGAGATTGCTAGATTTAAGGAACTTGGAGATCCAACTAGGAGGGGAATTGTGATTAGTTCGCTAAGCTATCCAATGCGAGCGAATTATGTCCTTGAAGACTCAAATGTTGATGAAGATGTTGACGATGAGCAAGTCGACGAAGAGTCCAGTACTGAGTATAATAGTGGTATAAAAGTAAGTAACAGCCAGATTGTTTCTGATTTTCATTCTGGTTTGCCTAAAGGGGTAAATCCAATGGTTTGGACGACTACCAATGCACAGCACATAAACCGATTTACCAAAAAGTCCGCCCCAATTTCTAGCAGTAGAACTTCATCACGACAAAGCCAGACTCTATCAACTTCGTCATCAAAAATGCGAGTTTCTTTGCACGTTGATGTTGGTAGCGCGAGAGTAAACTCTGATAGTGTTTCACTTTTTAGACCAAATTTTGAATCGAATTCACGTCTAAGAAGACATCAGGTAAATAGTATATATTTTTATTTATGACTTCTTTCTAAACAATATAATAGATACTAATATAATAATTTTAATAGAATTTGTATTGTTTCACTCAAAAATACAATATAATGATATTAAAAAAATATATATATATATAAATTTAAAAAAAACTAATCAATAAATAATTATAATTATTTTTAAACAGGATCTTTAGTTTTAACGTTTTGATGTAATTCTAACTTGTTTATAGAATAAAATTAATATTTCAATATTTTTTTAAATTTAGAAATAAATTTATACATAACGTTCACAAAAATACAGTTAAACACTCATGATAGTTTTTGATAGTTTATGATAGTTTATGATAGTTTATTTTATTCATATACGTGTTGCCACGGGAGTACAGTAAATAACATTTTTATTATTTAAGGTTACGGATTATAATATAATTTATTAAAAAATATATTTTCACAAAATTTGGAAAAAGTAGTTTTTTCTTTCGTGAACGTCATTTTATGTGTAGTAGTTCTGAAATAGTATACCAATAAGGCTTATGTTTAATATAATAATGTATATAAGTATTCATTGAATATAAACACCCCGCCCGATTAATGAACTATAATTAAAATCATTAAGATTATTCTTAAAAGGATTAACTATTTTGAAAAATAGTTTCAAAATTGTCAGTCAATTTTAAGCATTATTATTAAATCAAGTCTATAGAAAATCTTTAATTATCTATATTATTGACATTTTAAAGAAAAATTGTGATATTAAAATTTCCAGACATCTAGAAATCATTCTGCACGATGGCCAAATGTTCGAAATAATTCCCCGCCTCAATCACACACTTGCATGACTATTCAGGCGACATTAAATCCACTTCTGAACTCACAGGACTACCAGGAAGTATAAAACAATGCTATATGTACCACCAGACTACATTTACATTCATGCTTATATCTTCCAACTTGTTAATGACCATTAATTTGAATATTCCCCACCTCTTTCTCTAAAATGCAATTGTTATTAGGGTATCTACCCCGTGGGAAAAGTTTGTTACTTTATGATAAAGAGTTATAATTCAGAACGGTTTTGGATACATATTAAAATTATCGTTATATTCTTCATGTTAAGCATATATACATACGTGGTTGAATTATATTTCCTTATTTTTAATACATTATAAATTATCTTTTAGACGTGTGGTTTTCTTCATGGTTTTTCTCATAGAATATGCAAATAAATAACTTAAATAATACATTATAGTACCATACAACGTAATTTAATGATATTATATATAAATATATATATATATATATCAATATGATATATGATATATGATATATAACAATCACATTATAGTTACAATTTTGATAGCAATTATAGTTTATTTAAATCTCCGGTTACGCATAGGGCAATTTTCCAGAGGGTGCAATATTTTGATGGTTATAAGCTATTTTTTACATTTTTAAAATCATATTATAAGAGAGCTTTGTATCCAGAGTGGATGGGGTTTTCAAAAATGCGTTGCTAATGCCTCTCCCCTCCCCTCTCATGGATGCAACTAGTTCTCATGCGCGCTTGTTGGAGTCACTGATTATTATACTGTATTTCATTTAATTTAAGTGACACAGTTACTATTTAAAGATATGATTTAATTCACAACTGTATTACACTGCATTTTTAAAGATTAGTTTAAAAGTTTGTTTAAATTCATTATGTACATTAACAGAATAATCTCATTTATATCTACATAACATATTCTGAGTTCATATTCAAATAGAAATATTTTAATAATTAATTTTATGTTGGTGCTATAATAGTACAAAAGGTAAAGTATGGATTTCATTGCTAAGAATTAATTAATTAAGTATTAATAATTTTATGAACAATTTGGCAATATGGAATCTATGGAATATGGCGATGATTTGGAATCTAATCTGAACATTTACTCATGCATAAATGTATAAAAATACTGGTGTCCATATTATTAAACTGTAATGATTTTAACATATTTTTTAATATGTTTTAATCATTTAAAATAATTCGAATTCAAGTTTGTATTATAATTTAAACAAACAGATAAATAAATAGATCATAATCTTTTGCACACTTCTCCATATTTACAGAACTTCCACTTTAAAAAATAATTAAAAACAATAATGATTGCATTAAAATGTTAATATTTTAAAAGTACATATTTTACTCTGCACAAATAAATATTTTTAATTAAAAACAATATTTGAATGTTGCAGGAAACTGTCGATGCAGTCGAACAATCGGATGAAAATGGTAAGTTCGTTTTTTATATATTAAATAATTGTCCTTGTTTTGAATATAGTTTACACTTCAACATTCAGTGCTTGTCAACAATAATAATAATAAAAATTGTTTTTTTATTCTATCTATTAAAATCTATTAAAATCTTTTATTCATTAGCAATGTAGAAAAATTAAAATAAAAGAACTACTGCATTTGAAAGTTTAACTTATTTTGCGGGACTTTATACTTAATATAATAAATATACTAAATAATTATCTATTTTACACCAGTCCACTCCAACCTTGACTAATTCTAATAAATTGATAATAAATTAAATAAATAAATTTGAGCTATGTTTGCAATATGCAGACGCAATATGCTTACTGATAAAGAAATAATATATAACAGAGTCAGGCGAATAAAGCAGTACGTATTTGGGTAAGAGAACTTATGACTAAAGATAAACATATAATTAAGGAGTTCCGGTCAAGTTAATGAATCTCATGCATAACACGTAGGAAGTAGTTTTTTGGTTAATACTGTTGAGCGTTGGGACCAGTCTGTTATGCTTGCGGTTTCTTGTACTTCGCAGGTTTGGGTTCATGGGAGGGAAAAGTTTGTGTAAGATGTGGCTGTTGTTCTTGGTCAATTTAAGGAGCAGTTTGTTGTCAGCCTGCTCAATACTTTTGCTGAGGTCATTTGTGCTTGCAATATCCGTACTTGATGCTTCCTTTGAGGAAACTTTCTAATCGTTTGCGATTAGATTAATTTTCAATTATAAAAGGAGATAAGATACAGTAGAAATGTTTATTGATCTGTATATATTTCTCTATGCGACTAACAAATAAACGAAACATTATATATATATGGTACATTCCTGTGAATCTAGTGAAAAATAGAATTAATCAGTTAATCAATTAATCGAGGTATTTAACTTTAATTTAAGGCATATTGATTTTAGTAGACATAATATTGTAATAAAATTATAATATTTCATAATGATTAGATGATAAATAATTCACTAACTTAGTAGTGATCTTCCTACATTAATATATTATTTAACTAAATATAATATGATTATTCACCAATCACTATGTATATTCAGTTTCTCCTTTATTTGGATAGAGCTTTAAAGATATAGTTGAAATAATTAAAATTATTGACGATTAAAGGAGCGATTGAATATGGCCATAACATATGTATTGATCTCAGCAATATATATATATATATATATATATATATACACTATACATACCTATATACAACAGATGTCACATGCCCAAGGTACATATATGTCTGGCATTAAGCGACACGCACACATACAGAGCATAAACTTATCACATTTCTAAAGAAGGAATTGGTGCCAGATTAGATATGGCATATATCTCGCCAAACCTTTTTTATTAAAGAAAAATCAGTTGCTTTTTTGTAAAATTTTAACTGGTGGATGTAGATTATATATTAGACACACAGTTTTGAGAGACACTTGTGGTATAAACGGTGATTTGTTGAGGAAGTTTCAAGTCTCTATTAACAAAAGTATTGTTAACAACGTATTTAATTTTATGTTTCTCAGTTAATTTTAAATTCCGAAAGAAATGATTAGGTCGTGACAATTATATTATAATTTTTAAACATTTAAAAATAAAAGTGCAATAAGTCTATGCATTTCTGATTATTATTGTATATTATGATTTAATTAAATAAGTTAAAATAAATGAAATGTTCCATTAACTTTTTTTAATGTTTTGATATCGTTATACAAAAAAAGGTTATATATATATATATTATAATGTTGAATAAAAATGATTTTTTAATTACAACTTATTGTATTTTTAAATATTAGTAATATGTATACTCGTATAATATACTATAACAACAAATGCAACATTATAGGAATCATTTGGAAACGAATGCCGGTATCTGCTGTAAATCTGATTTATTGTTACATATTTTAATATAATTTTATAAAGGGGTATTATCTAGTACCGGTATTATCGATAATACCGGTACTAACTAATACCACGCTCAAATTCCGA
>JAUZND010007912.1:0-10142 GCA_034780555.1 Coelogynopora nodosa | reverse complement strand
TTCATATGTTACATAATTAACTTTCATATGGAATAAATTTTTTAATTTATTTTATGGAAATAAATGCATTTTATTTATGTATAATATTCAGATATAACATTTAAATAATAATAAATACAGGAGGCATTCTGCCAAGTACGGGGGAGTCATTCGAACTGTCTGACCCTTAACTGGTGACGGCCATGTATTATATATAATAATATAAAAAAATTAAATAGTTACCTTAATTTTTTTGTTGAACTAAGTTGTGAAGGACGGAAGCTGTTGCTATAATCATTTAGGAAGCTGTTGCATCCTCATATTCATTTGGAACAAAATGTAAATTACTATTATATTTCTTCCAAATTTAATTTATATATAATTGCTATTATATAGAGTTCCTTGGGTAGGATGGGAGAAGTATGTATGCATTGATATAAATATAATTTTTTGTTTCTTATTTGACAGTTCACTTTAATCCTTTCTGGTCCTTTTTTATTGATTTATTTATATATTTTTTATTTGTTTTTTAGTGTTAATGAGAAATTGAATAAAATGTGATCATTTACTTTTATGTTACCATTTTAATACAATATTTCAAAGTAACATTTGATGTCAATACAAAGCCAGTAAAAAGTAAATTTTGAGACAGAAATAATAAATTAATTTGAAGTTAATAAATAAAAAATTAACTAAACAACAGAAAAACCAATAAATAAAAAACACAGAATATGTATAAATATTATGCTTTAATATAGAGTTTTATTATACTTTATCTAAACTCAATTGTTATGTGTTCAGACTAATTTTGTATAGAATGCAATACTACCTGTAATATCTGTAATATCTGTGATATCTCTGATAAGTGTTTTTTTTAATACTATAAATATTATTTTTAATATTTCACAATATTTATTATTTGTATAATTGTGCTTTTTTGTATTATGTTTATTAAATTGACATGCATAATTAGGAGTTTTCATTTGTTCCAAAAGATCAATTCATTTTTTGCTTTAGCTTTATTTTAATATTTATTATTTACAACACTGTCGATATCCATTTTTAAAAAACATATCAGAATACATCTTTTTGAACATGCTAACTAATGATAAATTAATAAAATATATGCCGTAAAGTTTAACAATCATTTATAATAATAAATTACACTCATTTGAAACCAAATATATCATTTTGTACGTACCTATATCCTATATTATGTGATGTCCTAGCATTTCTACAACTATAAAAAATGTATAATATTCAATTTGCAGTTACAATAGTTCAAAAAATATAATTTAAATTAAAGTATTTTTAAAATAAATTTAATTGATTGAGTTGAGTTGAGTTGACTGCACTTCTTTTCATTATAATATTTAATCCAATGTTTATTTTCTGTAATAATTACTTTATTCTTGTAAAATGTTAATATTTCACTTCTTACTCGTATGTTTAAAATGTTAAATGAGAGTTAGCAAATATAAATGATTAATTGCATTTAAAAAGCTATAGGCCTACATGAAATGTGTTACTTAACTTTTTAAACCTCATTACATAAGTCAGTTGTGCTTAATTACTTCAGCTATAATTCTAAAATATAATTTTATAGTGGTTACATACAATACTGATCTATGAGAAGTAAAAAAAGTATTTTAATACTACTATTATAAATTATGTTATGGGGTTTGCAATTGTGAGTGGAATATCTTTTGGGACTTCCACACATGCAGTTTGTTAATGCTTACCAAATTAAATAATCTCTCCAGTTTTGTGGGAAAAAATATGGATAAAAATGTTCATTTTATATACAAAATAGCTATGCATATTTCGGTATAAGCATAATATTTTTATGTTTGAAATATGAGTAAAGTAATAAACATTTCAAACTATAGTTTGTTAATTTTTATTTTGCTATAATAGAGAACTAATAAATCTTAATTCGTGTCATAAATTAGATCTGCTTTTATTATTAAATTCTTAAAACTGTAAACATAAAAATTACCTGCGCCTACCGCTTAATCTATGGCGCGCTTGCGTGAGATGGCACTTTGAAACGATGCCATGAACTGTTAATGTACATGGTCACAGAGTTTTATCTGGAGTTTTACTACGAATCTGTTGATGCTTACTAAGTCACAAATACTAATGTGGCAATGTTTAAGCAGCGACATTTAAAGCAAATAAGATAAAACCTAGACGCATCTTTGATGACTGTATAGTCAATATTCCATTATGATGAATGACTTTTAAGACAAAGTAAAGAATATAACACAGTAACAAACTATATATAATACAACGAGAAAACACAGTAAACATTACAAATTACTTTTTGTGTACATTGTAATTATAATTATTTTACATTAAAAAAGCAAAAAAATCTTAACATTGCAAGGAATTTTTATTTTTAAATGTTTATACTTATTTTTTACGTCATACTTTTCGTTGTATATAATGCGCATATTTTAATAAGTAAGAACTTATATTGGGATGTTGCGAAATTCCTTAGAAAAATGTACAGGTATATAAGAATTACAGTAGTAGAAAAGAAGTTGTGTCATGAATAAAAGAAACATGTAACATGATATAAAATAATTTATGTAAACATCTGTGTTGTTTGGACATAGTGTATGCGTGTACCAAATTTCACCTAACTCGGTCACTTGGAAGGAGGATTTCTATAGGTCGGAGATTGTAAGGACTACCACGTATAAAAAATCACGTGGACTGCGAAGGTTTAATAACTCACAATTTATTCAGAGAAATCTCTTTTTTTATTTATGTTATTTAGCTAAATCATTAATGTGATAAAGGTAATGAAACATGATGCCATCATACTATCATAATACAAAACAAATAGTTTAGATAGTTCTTTCTATTTTATCAAATTGCTATAATATAAATTTCTATTAAAACAAAGATTAAAAAAAAAGTAAAATAATGTTTTGTGTGGAAATTTATGTATTTAAAACAGGAATCTCATTAAAATAAATGTTTCATCACATACATATATTATTTAAATCACCCGCCTTGTATAAATAATTATCTATCTTAATTTTAAATTCTATTCAATGAGATAAATATTTATTCATTTACAATTTTTTTTTCTAAATTATAGAAATCGATGTTTATATATGAACCAACTTTTATTTTGATAATCCTGCGTTCAGTTGACAAATCTGTATAAAATACACTTTTTAATCAAGATTTCCCAATTGAAGCAGAGATAATTATTATAACAAATATTTCTAAATAAACAAAGAATTCTCTAAATATAAAAACCAATTTCTTTTATCAAATACTGATTGCCCCATTTAAACAAAGATTTCTCAAAATAAATATAAATTTCTGTAAAGATATTACTGAAAGTATAGACAATTATTTATAACATGTATTAATTACTACAAATTATTCAGATTTGTTCATAATTTATCCGAATTTTAAAATCTATCATAGTTTAAACGACGTTTAAGGAATTTTTTTCTCTATAAACTATGCTTTATTTAAAACTGATATAAATAGCACAGAACGTGTATTATAAATAATACTATATTATTTTACTAATTCCCTAATGATAATATATTAAAGCTTTTTTGCAGCATGAAGTAATAAAGTATTTGATAAAATAAACAATTATATATTATATTATATTATATATATATATTATATATAAAAATAGACAAGCGAACAAAATTTCTTTGAATGCTATTCACGGTGTGCGAAATGTTAGAGAACAGACGAGACGCGTATATATGACACTATTCGAGATTAGCTATAGCGGCGTGTTCTGTTATCTGATTAATAGAAATTTTAGGTTAAGAGGTTGAATTTTAATTTTAGCATGCTGTATAATATACTGAAAATATCAGTTACTTGCGTGATCTGAATTGATTTAATTAAATTTTAGTCATCAATTTGTAAATAATTAGTCATCCTATAAGAGGATATTTATTAGTTTATAATACTGAGAAAAAATATTATCATCCGCATGAAATACGGAAAAAAATTAAATTCAAAGATTACATCATAGTACTAGTGTGGCGAAAAAATCAAACAAAATAGTTTATAGTCGGGTAGACAGCATACAAATATTATAGGGTGCATAAACAGCTTATAAGCATTTTAGAAATACTAATTTAGTAACGGGAAGGTTATAGACAGGTTGAGAACATGGCGTTAAACATAAATATTAAAATTAAATATTCATAAATATTAATAAATATAAATAAATATTTAAAAAAAACGCATAATAAAAAATAAAAAAACAGAAAGACTCCTCCAAACAATTACATATACACCAAAACATAACACAAATAAGGAGGCGATCTAACACTAAAAATTTTACAGTGAAAGTGCATACAAATACTTAATTTTTTTAACCCTTTAAACCTGGATGGATCACGTTATGATCCATAGTATATTTGCATGCGTACTCCGGATGGATCACGTTATGAGCCCTTATATAATTTCTTTATATAGCGTTAAGGGAAACAAAATCTATTCAATAAGTAGAAAATGATGTATATATAACACCGTTTAGTGTGAGAAGCAAATTGATTAAACACCCGTAGTTGAATTTATATTAGAATAATTAAGGAGCGCAAAAAGACGTTTCAAGAAGGGTTTCAGTGAGAGTGGGATCAAGACCACACCTGAACTCCAACTTCTCTAAGTCTACGGAAACAGGGTTCGCGTCTTGAAGCGGAATTGATATGTATAGAGCGGAAATAACGAAACTAAATGGATACAGGTAGCGGCATTTGAGTTATTATGGGAGGCTTTCACTATCAAAGAGTAGTTCCTCACTCTATTCTCCTAACTACGAACATCGATTCCGTTTCAAGATGCGATTACCGCGGTTATAACTGTGTCCGCACTCATTAAAAGACTTATTAAAGTGGTCATATTAGACCCTTTTGTTTACTTACGTGAACACTTTATATCTCTCAATGGGGAATTCTTTCTCTAACCATTCATTGACATCGTATTTGTGGATAGGCAATTGCCTCGAAATCTGCCTTTACAGCCGCTATAATGATAAGTTTTTAGTACTATACTGAGCTGAAACACTAATACATCCATTTTGGGAGTTTGTAACGCTCAACACGAGGATGTTAAGTTTAAAATTAAATTTACATTGAGCAAAAAATTAAGCCTTCTGGATGAAAAAAGTATACAACCTTTTATTTATACATAAAGCAGGTCAAGAAGCATCTCTTTGCGAACCACTAAAATTCGGCGATAAGAGCAATTAATTAAAGTTGATGCTAATATTTAAATCTAATATAATAAATAAATAAATAAAAATGCAATTTTTTTTATTCCGACCGGTTTCGCTTTTCGTTTATTCAAAGAGTTTTATTTTATATTACAATAATTTAATTAAACATTTTTTGAATTAATATACACTCATTTAAATTGAAAACATTTCAATTACAAAATTTGAATAAAATATATTTACAAGAATAAAATATTATGAAAAGCGAAACCGGTCAGAAAAAAATTGGGTTTTAATTTATTTATTATATTAGTTAGAGCTATGAGGTTATCGCGAATGATCGCACCGTCGTGAGTGTGCACATGTGAAAGAGACTCTTCTTATAATAAAACTCGCCCCGGGCCCTACGATTAATAGTCAATATGAATTCGGAAATTTTAAAGATTGCTCTTCTGGTTCTTCCTATAGTCGTTTAACAATAGTGTTACACTTAACATTTAATAAAAAATGGTAGATACTTTTTTCTTTTTAAAGATTTTTTAGAATGCATTAATCCTTACTTCATGCATTTTTAATTTTTTTATTTTGATGTACTTTATTTGCATTTGTGCAATAATATAATGATATCATTATTGCATTGTTTTTAAAAATTTAGTATAAGCCATATTAATAAGTCTAGGCTAGCTTGTGAATTAATAAACCTCTATAAGCTTGTGAACTGTGAAAGCGAAGTTTGATAAAAAATTAAACTCTTATCACATGTCGTGCATTAATTTTTTAGGTAGCAATTCGATTGATTTTAATGATATTGTTCTAAAGGCTTACTAATTAAAATTCTTAATTTATTACTTAAGCACTAGATGTGTAAATACCCATTATGTACTTCATCTTATTTTTGTTTATTAATTTTTAGTTCCCCACCTTTATGTGTACTCTGAAATGTATGTGTATCGAATAGGTTAAAATATTTTATAATAATATAAATTGATTATGTGAATATATAACTAACAGCATATCCTCTCAACCTATTTCAACTGCTTCATTTTATCTCTGCTCATCACGGATTATAGCCAATTTCTCTAATATATAAACTGAAGTTTTGTCATGCATTACTATAATGCACACCTAATGAAGCCAGGAAAAGTATTAATAAAGCATGTACTACTTGCTAGTATTCAAAATTTTGCAGCTCCCGTCTTTTACCTTGTTTTATTTTGTAATGTTATAACCAGGTGTGATTATATAGTACTTTTTAAGAGAGGGTGCACATCTATAAACATCTATGACAAAGTGCTATCAATTTACTAAAATTAAATAAAACTTACAATAACATAATTTTCCCGATAAAATAGACAATTTTTCGGCAAATCATTAATTAAAGGAACGGGGATGCAGATACCCTGCGAGCGGAATCACATATGATAATACAATAATAGTATTTTATTCATTTAATAATGTTGGTATATATGTATTTTTTGTTGAATACTTTCAGATATTTACCTCAAATTTATTCAGTGTTTGTATTTTCATTTAATTTTAAATTTATAAATGGAAAATTATTGACAATAATAACTAACCCATAAATGTCATGTTTTATGTTGGAATAAGTGAGAAATACATTCCATTATTGACATTACTAAGCGAAAAGTACGTATCACATCTAAAATAACTATCCAATGATATCACTTATGTATAATAGATGTCATATATGCATCATCGGCCTCACATAGTTATAGGTCCACTAAAATAAAACCATTAATGAATTTATATACATATTAAACATATTTGTCATTCACTAAAACATATTTTGGTCTGCATGTCAGTAAGTCTGTCCATATATTGTATAATATACCTTCTAATTACCTAAATAATTATTCCATGACCTTTTTCGCTTCCTCGTGGGGGGAAACTTAACTTTTGTACCGCCTTTCTGGAACAGTTTGGAAAATACATGCAGTTTTACAGACGGTTTTAAGAAAAGCACATTAATATTTTTACGAAATTAGTAAAGTTGGCTGTATCAAACTATTCCCATGTCTCAACTGTCACCAGTATATACTATTTGAGTATCGCAAAGCGAAATCGTTACTATAATGGTTGGTTATTTTGTGAAAAACAATTTTATAAATCTTTTAAATACATTTTATTATTTTCTGCTTCGCAAATCAGCAACATAACAGTACACATTATGTATAGTGGCATACGATTTGGTAAGTATACGATTTGATAAGTATATGGTGCATGTGATTGAAACAAGCAGTCACCCATGATATAACATGTTGTAGAACATATGTGATGAATCGGCTTCTGGTATTAATCATGTCGATGCACCTAAGTAACAGATTAATGTGGTAACAGCACCATACAAATATAGCCATGTCTAAAGAAGCATTTTCTTCCCACGCACAATAATAAACATAATAACAACCTATAAGTCTTCCTACTAGTTATAAACTAAAAGCTACTAAAAATATATCTCACATAACTATACATCGAGTTAATACAACCTAGCCTACGCTTTTCCAACAGTTTTTGTATGTAACTCTTGTCTGGAATGAAAACAAAAGCTAACAATTAAATTCTCTAAAAAAATGTTTACTAAA
This sequence comes from Coelogynopora nodosa, assembly GCA_034780555.1. NCBI lineage: Eukaryota > Metazoa > Platyhelminthes > Proseriata > Coelogynoporidae > Coelogynopora > Coelogynopora nodosa. Next base: position 2,348 of record JAUZND010007912.1, on the reverse strand, counting down.
TTCCGATACGAAACTAGTAACGTTGATTAAAAAATCTAACTTTTATATGTAGATAATTATAAAGATATTTTCTTCTAGTTATTAAAACAGCATTAATTCTTAAAAATGCACGTTATAATGATAGAATAAAAATATTCAAGTAATGTGTATTAATACTTAAAACAATAAAATCATGTTTTAATTTTTTACAGATCAAAATTAATTGGGTACTAACATATCATGATATAATTTTTTCCTTCTTTGTAGTAAATTATTAAGCTTATTCTATTTTATTAATAAAAATTAAATGAAATGTTCCAATTATTGTTTAAAATGAAGCATTATCACGATTAATAATATATATGGAATTAAATAATGTTATGTTATGACATAATATATGTTAGTAGAAATATGTGTGATTAGATTTTAGTAGTTTAAAGTGTAGTTTAGTGTGGTATAATATTGTTAACATAGACATGATACAGGAAAACACATGGACGAACATACATTAATTCGAAGCACCGATCGCGCCTGGGCCAGCAGCACACTTCCCATAATTCCACTTACTTGTGCTCAGGTAAATATCGCTGGTGAGTGGGAACTCTCTCTCAAACAAACGGCGAAAATACCGCCTCGCAGACTCAAAACAAGGCAAATATTGGTGGAATTTTAATCATTAATTTTTTACTTATAATTAGTGTCAGCCATTTGTATTAGGTTTGACTTATGATACCTACCAACTATATTTATAATCATTTTACAATATTTATAAATTTAAGAAGAAATTAGCTTATATTCAATGTTAGACTAAATGGGATAAGACGAAGTTAGATAACGCCGTATGTGCGCAAGTAATCTGTTTAGGACGAAAATTCACATCAAAACTAAGGTTTCTTTTAAAATGTCAGCTCATTTAAATCAAATTATAGAATTTACCACAAATTGTAGTAATATTATTGTAATATGTGTATGTAATATAAGCATATACGTATGTAATAAATATTTATTAATTAAATTAATAAATAAATAATTAGCTTTTATAACCTGTTTCAGTTCAAATTTACATTAAAAATAAATAAAAATGTAATTGAAATAAATTGTTAGTTTATATTAACATCCTTTTTCATATCAGCTTTTTTTAAATAGACTATAATTTAAGAAAAATGTCTGTTTTTGTAGTGATGACATTATAGATAATTGATGGATAAAAAAGAATAATCATAAAATGACAACCAATACAGGTAAGAATCACATTAAATGGAATCACTGTCTATCATGATGTTTTATGAAATATAACTAGTTTTTTAAATTTTTAAATTCAAATATGACTCGATGATTATGTCATAATCAACGTCATATAAATTATGTTACTAAAATAACCACAAAGACATTTTTCAAAGTGCATATCGAATATAAATATATAAATATATACAAATATATAAATACAATTATATAAATACAATTATATACGAAAAAAAAAGAATGGTTAAGCAACATTAAAAAAACAGTTTTTTGAATCTGAAATGCTTAATTTGTAGGAAACAATTGTTAACGATATATATAGTATTTGTGATAAAAGTATAAATGTTATAGACGGTGATCATGTGGCCATTTTGAAAATTAATTAAAATAAAGAAAAACACAGATTCTGATAATATTATTAAAACTTTGATCAAATATTATTTTTTAATTCAAATTCACTTTCCAGTAGTGGAACATTACACCATAGAAACTAACTATAAATTATGATTTCTTGAATATATAAAATAATGATAGACACCTATGGCAAATATTTCAACCGAATAATATATTTTCAAGTTCTACATATTATGTAATCGGTAAGTTTAACTTTCGCTTTTGGTTTCAGTTTCATTTGGTGGTCAACTGAATCCCTACCACAACTGATCTTTGTTGACAATGTTTACCTAGTTTGTGTATTGACTAATTCTTCCCTATAATACCGTATATATACAATATATATATATATTAAAAAAGTCTAATTTTCTATTTTCTTATAAATTTTATAATCCACGAGATAAGTTCTAGATCCAATGTGCCGCGTTAGACTAATAAAACGTAATTTATTTTTAAAATCTATATTTGCTGTCTACTTTGCTAGATCATAGTTATTTTATTTCAAAAGAATAACAGAGAAAAATAAATAATTAGAATTTAATGTATTATGTTTAAAAAGTTCTTAAGAGTTACAATAATGATTAATTTTATTAAAATATTTAAACTTACTACAAATTAAATAAAAATCTAATATTTTAGGAACATATAGTTATCGATATGAATGAATGAGGTTCCTTAATCGTGACGATCGTTGGATCCATTTGTGAAGCGCAAAACGGCTAGTTTAATTTTTC
>JAUZND010007911.1:0-10142 GCA_034780555.1 Coelogynopora nodosa | reverse complement strand
CATTTATGAAGAATTATCCATATAATTAGTTAGATTGTCAATAGTTAGTATTGATCGACCGCATAAATTGTATACATGATAAACTTAAATAACATTATGAAATACTACTTTAATAATTAGAACATAGTTTTATGTTTTTAATCTAATTTATTTAGTGAAAAAAATACAAAAAAATTAAAATCGTCCCCTGACGGCTTTTCGCGCTTATAGGTATATCCATTTTGCCGCGCTTCTAGTGTTAATATTATTAGCGAGATGTGATAAAACCGCCTTGTTTTATTTCATTTTACTTTTAACTTAATAACAATTTATAGACTTCCTATTTAAATTTAAAAAAGTGATTCATTTTTTAATTTTAAAAATAAATAATTGTTATTTATTACAACATTTTTATTTTGAACTAATTTATATTTATATATAAAACTATATGTATTAAAATAAGGAATTAAATTGAGCAATTTATATAAACTAATTAATTCGTTGCAAAGTGTTAAATACATATTAATAAAATGGAAAATTAGTAATTGTTGTGAATTTACTATATTTAGAAAATTAAACATTTTCACTAATTTTCATGTGTTATTATTACACATCATATATAATATTTTGAGTGTGTATAGTGTCACTATACTTTGATCTATTTTGTCAAATCTGTTATTAATAGCTGAGAATGCTTCATATATGTCGTGGTGTGTTTATGTGTTGTAGTCTTATTTTGTATCAATCAGAAATTATATATATTATACTTTAATGGCGATAAAAATATTTGGAAATGTAATTTATGAGACATAACTTAAATCAAACGAAACTTCATTGATTTTTTCAATTTCAGAAAATCTGTTTTGACTGTGAATCTTTATACTTAATCAATTTTAATATTAGTTAGTATTGAGTAATCAGTTAGCTAACATAATTATAAATTTAAGTCTTATCATAATTTATAATAAATTAAGCATATCGTCTAACGAAATACAAAACATACAGGGTTACACATGCACGTCAATAACAAATCTCAGTAAAAATGTATTTTATTTTATGTGTTAATAAAACAATTTATTCAATAATGTTTAGAATTACTTCATCAATGGTTTCGATGCGGTTGATTGTTGTTCTTCGGGTTTTATTTATACTCTTACACTTTTCCTAATAAATATTATTTTATTTTCCACATGTTAAAATACTCAGTCTAAATTATAATATAGAAGTAGTGATTAAAAAAGTGTTTGGCTAATCGAATAATATATATTTATTGATTGTTGAAAACAAGATGATATGATTTATTTCCTGAAGTCACAGAATAAATTGATCGCATGTTTTTGATATGCATAGACTTATATATTACAATATTCATATTATCATATGTAACATATAAGTCTATGGTTACAATGTGTTAATGGATTTACAAATCATATCAAAAAAGAAAATGCGAGGTTTTTCCTTTATGACTTTTTTACAAAGGATACATTTTGGAAATGATATTATAATTATATTCTTCACAACATTTTCTATAATATATTTATAGTGGATTTTTACTCAGTGATTTCTTCTCTTAATTTGTAAAGAATAATGAATATGAAGAAACGACGAGGATACGATATCCATATAAATTTACACATAATACAATTTATTTTTTATCATATATGTCTTATTTTTGTTTTATTAATGTACAAAAATATATACTAGATATATAATAAATCATAATGCAATATAAAAATAACTACTTATTTGCAAATAATAAATATGCCGTGTTGGTTAATAGTAGACTGCATAATAAACTAAACATGTTAAATATATGTCTAAATTAATTAACAAATTGCAATTTAAATGTATAATATTAAATTAATGTTATGTATAATACAGCCACTACTACCTATATATCAAAACGTTAAAGTTGAAAATATGCATAAATATATAATATCAGAAGTATATAACGAATTATTTGTACATTTTTCTTATAAGTATTTAATAAAACATTATATAAATGTAACATGTTTATAATAATATTTATAAAAAACAAATGAACCAACTTAAACAAAGTTGTTTCCGTTGTCAATTTCAACCTATTTTCAGCAGGGAGACAACCATTACCCATGTTAAAAAAACGCAATTAATTTAATTATTCATTTATCTAGATTATATATATTTATATGATTTAAGTTGTTGGCATTGTTATCAATAGACCTATTGTTATCAATACACCTATAATCAAATACACTATTTAATTATGTGCCCAATATTAACGGATACCATTTAGTTTTCAGTCTAATTTTAAAGATACATTATATAATTTATATACTACATATTTTTATATTACAATTAAAACAAAAATTGTGCAAGATATATGTTGTAGGATTTCGATACTTAAAAACCAATATTCTAGTTTTTCCTAACAACTTTAAAACATGGTGTTTCTGCCTGCAAAAAATATCTGAAACGTGTTTTGACTTAGCTTTCTTAGTTCACTGAATTTATTTTCTATAATCAATGTAATGAAATTTATTTTATATGCATAACTTTAAATAATATTGTATATATTCCAGTTTATAAATACGAAAACGCATCGTAAAATAATAATTCAAATAAATTATAGAAAACAAAAACAAAATTGAAACCAAAACATTGAACCCAAAAGCCACATCAAAATAATATTCTTTTATGTGTTATTAATATTAATTAAAATACTGCAGTATTGTTCATGAACTATATTATGGGAATTGTGCAATGTCATAAAAATCAAATAATGCGTCTTTATATATAAATTTTCATTTTATTTCACAAACATATTTAATAATTTAATCTTAAAATGCATATCGCTATGTCTTTATAGCAAATTAACACAATAATTTAAAAATACACATGGTTGTAAATTTGTACATATAATTTCATTGAACAATGTAGATTACTGTTTAATCGATATATTATACATTTAATATAAACTATAAGTTTATATATGCGTACCCAATAATAGTAAATGTTTAGTTTTATTGAAAGTTTTATTTGTCTAAAACAAGCAATAAACAATAAAGTTGATATGGCATTTTATTCATGTTACCTGGGAGGTTATGTCTTTCTTGACACGAAATTTATAGATCTACATAAAAGGATGTTTATAAATAGCAAGACAGAGATATTTGCATGTAAATCTAAAGCGAAAGGTCTACTGGGAAATTATGGACTACAAACGAACTATCGCAGAGCGTAAACATGGCGATTTTATTCAACGAATAATAATAACGACATTTTTTGCTAAATTAATTTTGTTACTATATTCTGAAAATTAAGGTAGTGACATATTGGGGTAACCTAAGCAAGACTATTATCTTTTAGTAATAAGACTAGTAAGAACAATAATTGTAATGCAACGAGTGTTAAATTGCTACAATTTCTCTTGATTCAAAGTAATTTGTTTATAAAATAGAATTTTATGAAGAGTTTATCGGCTTTCTTTTTTATCGTACTACTAAAAAACGGAATTCTCTCAGTTTCCTACCTCATTCCTATTCTTTCACCAAACTATTTCTAGGGTAAGTGTAAACATTCCCAATCTGAAGCGCTGTAATATGGCTGTCACCTGAGGCGCATCTACGTGGAAAACATCTCCCCAGCGTAACTTAATGTGACACAAATTCGGTGTCTTTTATTCAAGTAAAGTATACAAAGAATTCGAATCTTATTTGATAAACTATTATCGACATTTAAAGCGGAATTATTTATTGTGATACTATCGCTCACAGCTCTTGTTGATTAGAAAAAGAGACTAACAAGCAAAATTACATTTTATACTTTTAATAACAACACGAATAGCAGATTTTTATAGTAAAAAATTGAATGGATAAACATTTTTGTAATAAATATATTGCACATTAAAAAAAGAAATCTTACATTTGAGAAATATCTTTAAAAAATAATAAAGATAAAAATAATATATAAGATAAGCTAACCTAAACTCAACAAATTTTTCATAAACCACGAAAACTCGTGTGATAGTATTAACTCATATGACAGTGTTAACTCCTATGACAGTATTAACTCCTATGACAGTGTTAACTCGCATGACAGTATTAACTTGTATGACAGTATTAACTCGCATGATATTATTAACTCGTGTGACAGTATTAACTCGTATGACAGTGTTAACTCGTATGACAGTATTAACTGATATGACAGTGTTAACTCCTATGACAGTATTAACTTGTATGATAGTATTAACTCGTATGACAGTATTAACTCGTATGACAGTATTAACTCGTATGACAGTATCAACTCGTATGATAGTATTAACTCGTATGACAGTATTAACTCCTATGACAGTATTAACTCCTATGACAGTATTAACTTGTATGATAGTATTAACTTGTATGATAGTATTAACTCGTATGATAGTATTAACTCGTATGATAGTATTAACTCGTATGATAGTATTAACTCGTATGACAGTATTAACTCCTATGATATTATTAACTTGTATGATAGTATTAACTCCTATGATAGTATTAACTCCTATGATAGTATTAACTCCTACGATAGTATTAACTCCTATGACAGTATTAACTCCTATGATAGTATTAACTCGCATGACAGTATTAACTCCTATGATATTATTAACTTGTATGATAGTATTAACTTGTATGACAGTATTAACTCGCATGACAGTATTAACTCGTATGATAGTATTAACTCGTATGACAGTATTAACTCGCATAACAGTATTAACTCGCATGACAGTATTAACTCGTATGATAGTATTAACTCGTATGACATTATTAACTCGTATGACAGTACTAACTCGTATGATAGTATTAACTCGTATGACAATATTAACTCGTATGACAGTACTAACTCGTATGATAGTATTAACTCGTATGACAGTATCAACTCCTATGATAGTATTAACTCGCATGACAGTATTAACTCGTATGACAGTGTTAACACGGACTATGATGTTTGGCTTTTTAATTCACAATAGGTTTGTGTAGGTAACATTTTATAACATAAATTTTCCAATAACCGACGGACATTAGGCCTACAGATGCAATTATTGAATAATAGATGATATATCGATATATTAAAACTTTTAATCAATATTTCTTATTAAACGCATTGAAAATTTACAGAAAATAAGCGTTTTTATTTTGAAAAGAACGAAGTGAGTTAAATAATATAAACAAGTGTTTAATGCGCAATAATATTGTTTAATAATAAACTTACTTTATGAAAATCATGATATTTAAACGATTTATTACAAGGAATCCTTAGTTTACTAATATATGCATTTAAGTTTAATAATTAAATAAAATATTCCTTCTATAATCTTTACTATAAGATTATTTTAAATCAATTAAACTGTTTCACTTGACTCCGTGCATTTAAAATAAGTATAGATATTACGAATAAATGTTCGTAGTAGATTTTTTCGACAAAATCTCAGCTTACGCTTGATGATTTAATTATATACGTAGTTAGGAATCAGATGCAACAAGTTATACTCTATGTCAGAACATATAAACAATATTATGAGAAAGACTGTGCGCTTTATAGTTGTTATGACGAATACATAATTCACACAATCCATTGTTTACATTCTTTGCAATAACATTATTTATTTCAGGGACATAAATAAGTCTTATTGAAAAGAAGAAAACAAACAGTTAACGTTAATATGATATACTGACGGTTTATAATCATTTATTAAAAGCGATGCGTGTATTTTTATAGACAGTATACTCTGATATATAATAAAATGATGCACTAAACTGAATTGTATACAGTTCTTTATTATAGAATTGTAGATAAATGCGACAATTATATGTGATGTAACTAATATATAGATAATTACATATAAAAGGTTATAATTAACAACAAATTAAAGAAATTTAATTTTGAAAAAAAGTATTTAAAGTTTAAAATCAGGAATAAAGGCTAGTATTAATAATTATTTTACCATTTTATTGTTTTAATATTCGGTAAATCTTATTCTAAACAAGACAAGTAACACTATTTAAAATATTATGAAATGTGGTTATAATTGTTCAATAATTAATTAATATTTAAAATATTAATCAAAATCTTTTGATATTAAGTTGTCAATATATTTTTTTAATTATTAAAAAAACACTACTGACATCTTTACGACGCTAAAACTGACTGTAATAATCCATTTCATTATTGATGTTAGCAATATTCAATAAACATGTATCACATTGTGAAAACAGGTTTATTCACAGTATATTAACCTTCAATTTCATTTCATTTTAGAGAACATTTAAACACCATTTTTTCTTCTTCTCATAAACATGTATGTGTCTGTTACATATATTTGTTATTTCTATCGCTCTGGCAATATATAGCTTTATTTGAAAACAAAAAATCTTCGTTTTCCAAATAACCTTGAAAAGGTTTAATTACTATAATATAGCTCCAAGATAGTTTACGTTTACTGAATTAAAACCTGAGAGGGTGAAACCAAGTTCAACACAAATTGAAGCATTAAGTCTATACTTATAGACGAGCTGCTCTTCCTGCCTGATCAGACCAGTCAATTTTCACTCCTTCATCACTATACGCGCCATCCTCCTTTTTCTTACTCTGCGATGGTTATTTCGACATCTTTTTGGCTGATGGTGGGCGCGGGACTGAATGGGGAGGATAGTTGTGAAAAGATTTGATTTTTCTTCCACAGGAAATATATAGAGCGAGCGAGTTGGTGGTCAACATAAGTGAAGACGTAGTCCTAATTTGATTTGACTATGAAATGCAGTTGTGATTCAGTTACCAAGCTAATCGAGGAGAATACACATTACATACTAGACACAACTAACAAGCGGAATGCCCCATGGGCCAACACTACAAAATTCTGCCAAGATTGATTTAGAAATAGTATTTAGAAATACATCGCAAGTTGTAGGTTTGTATATGCATATTTCCATATACATCACTAATTAATGGAAAGTTGAACGCAACAGATAGTGTCGATAGTCGTTAAGATCACAGTAAAAAATGTATAGACTTATTGTAATAGTAACAACTTTCTAGAAATCTATCAGTTCATTGGTACATCGGAGTTAAGCTATGAAAGACTTTAACCATTTATAAGTATCGATTAAAAATCAATATTTGTTATTTTTAAATTTACGGTTGGATATCTTCGGTCGGATGTCTGTGTTAGAAATTGGAAAATGTTAACTGCGTTTCTTTCTTTCGAACTATGACGGGTCTATACGTACTATTTACAAAATTTTTCGATCGTATAATATCAATTAAATCATTATATAGTCTCACAATTCAAATACTCAATAGTACAAATAAACAAAATGTGTAGAAACAAAATAACATAATGTGTCAACTTGTATATATTTTTAATAGAAATTATATTATTAAACCACAGCTAAAAGCTGATTACACGCCTTGATACTTAGTACTAGTAATACTATAGGCCTATTAATTAAATGCAGGATAAGTAATAATCTATAACTCCAGTTTTATTTCTTTTTTACATAATACGACCGAAGAACAGTGGAAAGGGGACAGATCCCTGATAATTTGAATTGTGTAATGTGATTACAAATTATAAACAATTCACTCGGAAAAAATTAAATAACTTGAATTACATGTATGCACCAAAAAATGTAAATTTGCAAAAGATAAAAATTGGAATTTTCTTCGAGCTACAATATCGCATACTTTGTAGCTCTCCATATTCTAAAAATTTTAAAGTTGTTATAAACTTAATGGATTTTATAAATTAAAATTATGAAATTTGATACATCAACCATAATAATTAACTGATTAATGTCAGTACCTAACGAATGTAATATCGAAACTCAGTAGTATGGGTAGGGGTTGGAGACTCTTTAGATCACAGAAACTTTGTTACATCGTGGATTTTCCATATTGTTGCCAAGTTTATCAATGGTGTTCTTTCCATCTTACTTCTTCTTCGTATATCTTTGGAACGACCACTTTTCATGCATATAATTGATCCCTAGAAATTGAACTGTTTACAAGTTGTCTTACATCCTTGTCTTACATCTTCACTTATTCCGAACCAGTCAATATCACCATAGTTTGGTCGGACCGTTACGGTTTGCGGTTGACAAAGAGATGAATAAGGTCAGTTGTGTGCAGGAAAACCATTTATTTCGAGAATATTCAACAATCGTTCAGTTGTAACCGCTTGTCAAAAGCTTTTAAGTAGTCAATAAAAGTCAGGCAAATTGATGTGTATATTTCCGCAAGTTTTACTATAATACTATTTCATGCTGCCTGTTCAGTCTCTTGTGCCACGTTAGTTATCCTGGTGAATCTAACTTGAACTTTCAATTGTTCTCGATCAATATTATTCTTTATCCGACTGATTAATATAAGTGAGATATTTCTTGTGTCACAGACTATTAGTAATATTGTTTCGTTGTTTTGACATAATCCTAATGTGTCTCCTTAATTTGGTAGATGATGGTAAATACACTGATTTAGTGATTTAGTCAAGCGTTTTTTAAATTCTTTTCTTTCTCAAATTAAATCATATTGTCTCTAAAAATGTTAATACCTGGTTCATTAGGTGCTTTTTATAAGTTCTGCCCGAATATAATCAATACCGGGTGTCATTTATAACTTCAATAGAGCCTTCAAAAGCCTTTTCAACTCATTATCTTTAAGAATACATGGTTAGTTTTATAGTGACTGGTCACTTCAAAAATACGTTGCTGTTCTTTTCTTTCGTACACAGTATTCTTTCCGCTGTGTTGTTTTACCTCATTCTATTCAGTTATAATATCTTCGTATTAGAATTTGATTACATTCAGCTGAGAAATGGTTGTATTGCACAGATTATTGACAGTTTAAAATAGTTCTCTTATTTAAATGTTTTTATATTCGGCTCCAGATCTTTGCAGATTTCGTTGACGTGGTCAGCCTTATCTTTTCTGATATACATTTTTATTATTTTGCTGATTTCTTAAAAAGTTGTTTCAATGTAGACATTTTTCTTTAATTTTTCTTTTTTCATCAATTGTTTCAAGTGTTTTTTGTTGGGATATATTTATTTAGTTTTTTTCCTATTTTTTCTTGCAATTTATATTTTTGCCGTTTCAATAATTGCGTTTACATATATTTTGCTATACATGTTCTGTGTTACTTTCTTATTATTGATGCTTATTAAGTATTGATAGTTGATATTTTTTCGGTAGATTATTTAGATCTAGGTGGTTTGCTATGTGTTATCTTTTTTTTAACGTCCACAAATATTGAACATGTATCCTATTTTTAATATTTATTGGGCACAATGTTCGGGAAAATAAAACGCGAGAACAAAAACCTGTATTTGTTCTTCGTAAACTTACTGCACGATCATTTCAATTTTAGCTGGTCTTCAAATATTAGTCTAAATTTTGTAAATTTAGCGTCAACTGGTTCGCGAATGATTTTCTAAACTACCCTCTTATCAATATGTGCGATCAGTGTAGCTATAATTAATCTTTTCCAACAAAACTCATATTCTCTCAAATCAGAAATCATTTATTTGTTTTATTTTTTGATACACTGTTTTTTATTTTTTGTACGAATTATAAGCCGCCTTTAAATTCGCAAATTTTACGTATTATCAATGTCAAATGTAGGTGAACATATAACATATATATTACACAAGTTATTATATAATATATACATTATACACTGATTGTCATTTGTCAAGTTCGGTTTCTTCAATTTGAAATCTTAATTTTATTTTGCTTTCAATTTATTGATGAGATTATATGTTAAAATGTAACTATAACTAAATTGTTGACTAATTTAAAATCGTTACATATACAATATTATATAACATCTTAGCAATGACAACTTATACTAATTATTTGCTTATTTCATATTGTACTGCGACTTTCTATGTTATTAATTAAAATACTTGTTTTTATTTTTTGTTAAATCCAAATCAGAAATGGAACGATTCCTTGCTTCAGTGGAATCCGGATAACTACGCCAATATTAAACAACTTCGAATATTTCCAAACGAACTTTGGACCCCAGATGTCAGACTTTTTAATTTGTGAGTAACAGTAGTAGGAGATATGTCGACTCTGGACCATACCTCCCCCCCTACCCCCCCCTCCCCCCTCCCCCCTAATTATTTTTTCTCCAAAGTGCACTCT
>JAUZND010007908.1:0-10144 GCA_034780555.1 Coelogynopora nodosa | reverse complement strand
TCCACTACTTTCTCATACATCCACTAAGCTGCATTAATTTAATGCATTTAAAGCTATTACTCTCTGATATTAAAACCCTCTTAAATTTTCATTTATTATTTATGCAAAATTTACGTATTTTGGTGGGTAACCTTGTTATAATTTTTGAAATTTTGTTGGTGGTATTTTTTTGATCTGGCGGTATTATTTGTTTTTTGGGGAGTGGCAACACTGGGGAGTGTTGTGGGGTCCAGCTCTAACAAGAGCAGCAAGGAGAACCTATTAACATCGTGGCAACCTTTCCGGGACAAATACGACACCGACTATGACTATGCTGCTCAGATCGGCTTGATTGTAAGCGTTCTTCTGTTGTGTGTGTTTACAGATAGCAAGGCTCCAGCCATTGGACCAATGGTGCCCGCTCTCGACCTGGGGAAGCTGGAACTGGATGAGAAGACAACACTCGTTACCAGTGACGACCGACGCCGGCTGGATAGGGAGGCCATTGATAGAACCAAAAGGTCAGTTATCTCTTCTTTGAGTTATTTATAAAACACCTTTTCATAGAAATGATCCATTTGAGTATAAAATACACTTCTACAATTAATTTATCCAAAGAAAGTGCACTTTCAATGTACGTGAACTATTTATTTATCTCCATATTTTTTGGTTATTTGTTTTATGGTTTAACATTGTAGTAATGTATTCATCACAACTAATATGGATGTGAAATTAAAACTGTCATTTTGTTCATTTAAATTTCCAAAAGTGATATTTTATATTAATTTTATGTTTAGCTTAGTATCATATAATTGGTTTCTATTCAGTCTAGAGACACTAATTGAAATGATATTTATGACTTTTAATTTATACTTACCTTAAATAACCTTTTTAATTTTCTAAATAATTCACTCATCATAATTTTACGAGGTATCATTATCTGATATTCCAAGTTGTATTATCCGATCACTCTTCTATTTTTTATTTATAACAATCGTTTATTGTGATTAACTAATTAAATAAATATGATTCTCTTCTCTGGCAGACTTTGGGGCCAACTGGACGAGGTACAGGAGCGCCGCGGGGTTCAGTCACGATAGAAGGAGAAGACAGTTAACCGCGAGAAGGCGAGAGAGTACGCCAAGGTAGGTGTGAGTCTCCAGCTCACCTGAGTTGTCTATGATCAGGACTCCTACGTACGGTCATGGATATAGTGTCTCTCGCCGGATAATATTAAATAATCTTTTTGATAATCGAAGTAACATCTTTTACTTAGGGATTGGCCAATAATATGAACCTCATCTTAGGTTCATCGAAGGAGTCTTTGGCCTTCGGTATTTTTTATTATTTTTTGTTTATTTTATTCATTTAATGACAGATTCGTATTTTTCTTTTTAGTTATTACCTAAGCGAGACTGCATTAGCTAAAGCTGCATTTTAACTTCTAATATTTTTATTTTAAACGCACTTATAGACACTAAGTAAGCCAATCATATCATGATGAGATGAAAATATTATAATTGTCAATCCTTAAAATGATGCAAAACATAATTTAAAAAATCAATAAAATTATAATGAAAATATATTAAAATCGAGCTCTGGGTCTTCTAGAATATAGTTATGAAAGAAAAGAAGTGTACATTTATGTAAGTTACGAATTTATTATAGAGATTATAAAAGTTAACTTTATTATTAAAACTAAACGAATAATATAAATTAATTTTTACCGGTAAAAATTAGTTACTTAAACGACTGCAAACATGAACAGGAATCGAATTATGTAATTGAATATAGTAAACATCTCGCAATGTGGCTACTAACGGAGAGGAATCTAATGTCTTAAGTGTAATACTTGATCAGAATTAGCTGCAAATCAGAAAGGCGGCCTCGATAATACGGTGAATGTTATAATACTGTATTACACTTATGAATTAACTGCCTAGAATGGTAATCAATAGAATAATAGAAGTTAAAGACATGATTAAACGACGCACTATTACTGCTACGTCGTAACACATCATGTTCTTTTAGAGCTACGATGTTACATTATATTTTCTACAGAAACTACTGTCTCTTCTACTGTAGCGATGCCAAATTAAAATACTTCAAAGATTTATTTCACAAGACGCTTTGTCCATTCACATGTTTGTGGAACAAATTTTAATGATTCAATTATTTTACTTTTTTCAGAATGTTCGCAGTCAACACAAGCCAGTTTCCTCAACTGTTTCGAAAAAATAGACCTCTTCAGATGTAGATTTATATTATGTATTGATTATTATCCTAGCGTTTGTTTGTATTTATAATTGTATTGTAATTATCCGACTATGCAGTAGAGACCGATAATGCCCGCAGGTTTGGGAAATATCACTTCTACCTTCCTCCTTAATCATGTCATATTCGTAAGTTTTAACACTTTTTTTCTTAATTTTTTTGTGACCCCGCACAAATTCCATATATTGATGTAATTGCGCATATACATATTACAGTGACAATGTGATCTTTAAATTATTGTTTTAATAGATATCACCTTTATATTATTATGTAATAAATTCCTTTCATACCATATATTTGTATGTCTTATTTATTATTATATAGTAATTATTTGAGATAAATGTTCTACATTGTTATGAAATTGTAAATTCATTAAATTTCTGTAATAATTTAGAAATATTATTATATTTACCCGATATATTTATCGAGGACATTTATTGGGGGAAAATTTATAATATTTTTGATATTTCAGGTGAATATATGTCACTTTAATTTTATACATTGGAGATAAATATACTAGGAGACTAGGGTACCTGATGAATAGCTCGAAACCGGTAGTGCGCTGTACTCTGCTGTTTGTACAGGCTCTGCGCTTAGTGCTTACTTATTAAAATTACCTAAAGGCAACTAAAATGTGTTACAGCCTCACTATCGTAAATTTTAAAGTAGCTTTGAGAATTTCTCCAAAGTTGCAGAAAGGAAAATTTGTCTTCATAATACGCGGAATGTAATATTTATCACATATATATAAATATACTGGTGCAAGTGAAATGATTCGATTTAAAGATATGAATACACGTGCTATTACTCTCCATTATTTAAATTGGCTTTAAATATAAACTAACAGTTAAGTATATATATTTTATGTATATTGTTTAAAATATTGTCAGTCATAATATCATAGGATGGTATGTCTAAATTTGTTTGGGTTTCGTTTAAATAAAGTTTTACAAAAGAATTATATTAAACTACCTAGTATTAACTTGGTGCTGATAATACTATTTGTAAACAACTTCGTTGACTATCTCAAGTCGACCCTAAATGTTCAGCCAAAAAATATGTGACTTTTTGTAATAACCTTCGTATAAGCAGCCCTAACAAAAAAAATTAAAGATAGAAAAACAGAAATTGATATTACATAATAGACCACGATTTGTGCAGCGATGCCTTAAATATTTAAACTGCATCCTGCAAACTCTTCGTTGGTGAAAACAAAAAAATATTTTTTATGTGTGATGAAACTCACAAAAAGTTCAATATAGTCGAGATCTGACGAATCAGACATAATGATCCACCACAAATGATCACGTACATTATTTGTATTCTTTCCTGTTTTATAAACGGGACAAGCTTTAAATAAAAGTTTTGAACGCGTTTTTAAATCAAGAATAAGACATTGAAAACGGACTAAACTTATAAAACTACAATATAATGATATTATAATTCAAAACAAACGCTATAGCTATATAGCTTGACAAACAGGATAATTTCGATCGTAAGTCTGACAACATAGGCCTACTTGCATAACCTTCGTATAATTTGATAGATGTGGATGTTTTTAAGACTTATTTTAGGTCTCAGAAATGTGCGACCTACTATATATATATATATCTTGAAAACATCTTCGCAAACGTTTTAAAATAAAGCTATTATAAAAAGTATGAAAATTGAAGTTTCAGTAATGCTGGTATAACTAACTACATTATATTAATAGTTCAAAAACGAAATTTGTTTCTCGTCTACATTTACAATTTATCTAATACTCGACAAAGTTAAACAAAATTTTAATAAAATATTATCCCTTTTTGTTACAAAAAACAATACAAAATACAATAACCTACAAATGTCGTAAAAATTTCTGACGATTTTGTTTTAATTTCTTATACATTACTAGTAAATATTTCGCATTTATGGTAATTTTATGAATTATTTTAACAAATATATTTTAAATATAATAAAAGTAGCAAACATTAGAAACAAAAACTATATCATTATAAAAAAATATTAATCAATAAAAATTAAACATTATAAAAATCTGTTAATTTTTATTTCATATTGAAATTGCTTGATTTTATGAGTAATTTATGTTTATTTAATAATGATCGAATAACATTTTATGTCAAACTATCGTTTCACCAATCGAGGACAAAATCTAAAATATAAACACGAATTAAAGATTTACATCTATCAAATCGAAATTCAGTATTATTAGAATAATCATTATTTCGCTTAGTGAATTTAATCTATTGATACAAGTTATTTATGTATTGTAAAATATGTATGTAAAAATTAAGGTGTTAACGATAGTAGTTTATTCATAGACTTATATATTATTACATCATATAGGTATATATCATTTATATGTCCTGTTTACAGAAATTTTTAGGATTTTATTTATTTATTCACCAAAAGTTTTTGGCGCATTGTACGAATTACAACACATGTTTAATGATTCCTATTATCATTTTCTTATGTTTATATTTAAAGTATATTTTATTAATTATATATATATTTTTTAAATTAATTAAGTTTAAAGCATATATTTCGTAGTGTTTGTAATTTTAATTTAGGCAGGTGATATGTATCCTCAGTGAACATATATAAATAAGATCTTCGAAAGTATAACAGCTAGCTGTTATATATGACCTAGGTCATATATAGTTTTGAAGATACAACTTGTTGGATCCATATCACCTGCCTAAATTAAAAATACTAAGAAATATAGGTTTAATGACTACGCCAGATAAAAAGTAAGCTGCTAAAGATATTACTTGACTGATATGATTAAATGCATTGGGCTATATTGACATTGTCATTGTTGTATTAGGAAATTAGCCTGATCAAATAATTTATCTATAATTAGCAACAGAAGGAGAACCAGCATACTATATTATACATTAGGTAGTATGAATAAAAATAATGATTAGCTAAAGGTAATTTTCATTCATACTATAACCTATTTCAATTATATTGTCATAGTACAAAACATGAACGTAATTAGGATTTTTTTCAGGCAAGGCAGAATATGAAAAGGTGCTGTTATGGATAAACTTATAAGACACAATTGTTTTAAAAAATGGTACTTTATTAGATTATGTTAATATATATGTATGTTAATTAACTAAAAGATCAAATAGAATTATAGTATAACTATAGTATATAGTCATAGACATAGAATAGTAAACCTGAAAAAATCAACCTGACCAAATATGTATAATTTTAATGTTTTTAATAAAATGGTAGAATTATTATTGTTTGTATGCTTAAAGCCTAATTCAGTAATTAAATTATATATAATTTAAAGATATACTACCAATTATCATTATAATTATCTGCAACAATTAAAATAATTACAGCACTCCAAATATATTTTTTTAATTTAATTATGTCTATATATATATGTATGTCTATAATGTTGTGTCTTCAACTATGTCTATGTATGTCTCTATATGAAACTATTATAAATTTATCTTTCTCCATTTATTAACTGTGCTTTAAAAAATTAATTCAATCATATTATTTTGAATTTATTAATATTTATAAATATTTATTATTAAATATTAGATTAATTACAGACAAAAGGTGGATTTATCTTTATTTAACATTCTTCAATATTTAAATTATTTTATTTCTATATATATTATATTTTATTTTTTTAATATTTAAATATAAATAGGTAATACTTGAACACTATTTATAATATAGACAATTTAAACTAATTTCCTATCTTACTTATATGTGACATGCATTAGGCATGGTAAATTTAGTTGGGCAACCAAAACATTTTGTGTAAAAATGTAATCCTGTAAAACTTTTTTATAGATTTTTTTTACAAAAAAAATATATAAATTTGTTTATGATTTGTTTAAAATTTACATATATTAATTAATGGGTCTCACTTAAAACTAAGCACTCCTGATTGTGTCTGGTTTATTACTTAAAAATGAGCTCAATTGAGCCCTTGGTTAAGTGTGCTCAGTTTATTACTTTCTATAACTTTTTCATTACAAATTTATTACTTTATATTTGCTGAGTGCACTTTTTTAATTACCTTAATATTTAATTTCAGTTATGATAATCACATGAGCTCAGCCAAGTAAAATAACAATATATATATTTCTGTATACTTAGACCTGAGTAGACCATCACATTTTATGTGGCAAACATATTTCACACAGGTATACATAACAATACAAGGTGGTCAAAGACTAACTAAGTAACAAGTAGAAAAACACAGAGATACTATGGACACACAAAGATACAGTAACCTAGTTAGTCACATCCCCAGGGTTATTGCTTGGCTGTACTCATGTGATTCTAATAACTCAAAAATTTAATATAAAGTAATAAACCAAGCATGCTCATCCAAACTCTTGTGAGCTCATTTTTAAGTGACACCCATAATTAATGTATTTAAACAAATTAAATAGTCAGTATTTATATAAATTAAAGTATTATATTAAACATATATAATTAATTTAAATATGTACATGTCAGTATATTGTGTTCCTACTGATGTCCAAATTTAGGCAATGCTAGAAATGCAAAATTGTGCTCAGATTGCCTGAAAATATGTTCTTCTATTTTTAAAATAAAATATTATGCTTATTGCCATATTACCATGCAATAACTTGAAAATGCTAATATCTATATAGATTAAAATTTTAAAACCTAAATTGTTCAACTGCATATTTAATTTGGATTTACTGGAATAGTACATAGTTCCAAATTCCTCATGTAATTTGTTGCATTGGAAAACATTCTGAAGTTCTGCTGGAAGATCAATGTTGCTGATATCTCACTGTGGTGCAATCATTCTCAGTTTTCAATAGGGGACTTCTATATCACCTAGTCACCAGTGACCAAACACATGCAATAGCTAGCAGGAAAATGTACTTCACAACTGTTGTACAGAAACTAACACAATATTTGCCCCTTGACAATGTGGTTTTGCAGTCATGCAAAATTGTCTCACCAGCACACAAAATCATAGCAAATATGAAGATTGTAAATATTCTAGCTGAGGCCATGCCAATTGTAATTCCTGTTGATCCCCCTACCATGATGGGTGCCTTATGTAAGCTCCCTGTTGTGGAATTTAAAAAAAAAATGGTAGGTGCAGGAAAATTCAACAATCTTGTAAAGCTCATCCAAGCTGTGATGGTTCTGCCACATGGTAATGTGGAATGCATATTCAGTCAACTGACTGACATTATTGGAAAGAAGAGGTCAAAGTTAGATCCTTTAACAATCAAAACATTTGTAGTTTCAAAGTCGTGTATGGTGAACAAACAATGGATACCAGGAACCCTACCCATCACATCATCTCTTTTACAGCTAGCTGCCTCATCTGCCCACAGGATATTGAAGAAGACTGAGGAGGAATGCTTAGTGATGACCGAGAAAGAAATGTGTCTGCAATTGACCATGGAAAATAAGAATATACTTTAGCTTGATGAGTCCGATAAGGTCACTGAAGTAGAGATTGCTCTGAAATTAGAGCAGAAGAAGAAAGCCCAGAAGCTCTTAAAAGATTTACAGGCCACCACTATCTTGGCTGATGAAGATGTGGAGCAGTTAAGGAAGCAGAAAGAGTTGATACAAAATAAATGAAGAAAGAAAAATGAGAAAGTGGTGGACACAGTTATCAAGCAAAATGCTTCTAATGTGGTATCTGGAGAGGGATCCTCAAAGTAATTGCAATGTGTTTTTATAACTGTGGTTTTTACTATTGCTTAAGTAGACTCAAGTGATATTTCAATTGCCTAACCATAATATGTTTCATAATGTAACCAGGTAAAGCATTACACAGAAGTTACAAATTATGAACTTCCATTTTAAAGCATTCCCTCCATACATAATTCAAAACTTTTGTTTTGTTATATAAACTAGCATTACTGATAATATGTAGTATAGTAATCAATTATTGTATAACTATTCATTAGATATTTTGCTTACCTATTTAAAACATATATAATATACTTACCAGTAATTTGTCATTCCATATATGTTTTATGCTTTTTCGATGTAAATAAAATATGGTAGAGTTATTTAATTGCCTAACTAAGTGCTAAGATGGTAAGTTTAACATATTTTCAAAATGCCCACATTTTTTGCATTGCCTGTAATCTGGAATTTTGGCCAGTAAGAACACTGCAATATACTTATCACCTGAAAAATGTAATACAAGATAAATATTAATTTCTATAGTAAATATGTCAGCAAGGGTTAATACTATAGTTTTTCTTTATAAAGAATTTTGAAAATTATTTATTAATTATATTAAATATGGTTTATGTTTCAAATTAAATGTTTTGTACTTTTACAACTGTAAGATTATTAATAGAAAAAATCTTATTGTATGTAAAATAATCTTTGTTATATCCATTTATTCATGACAAGCATATATAAAAGTAATACATATTTTAATACAATATAGATATTATTTGTTGGTGGCACAAAAAAAGAGTATGTTTTTAATATTCAGGCATTAGATTATTCTAAAACTACCCTTCTCCTCTCTCTTGCATTCATTTGTATGCAAATTCTCATGCATACAAAAGGGATATTTTACATTCCTGCCTCTATAGATACTGATGCATATATGAGTTAATGATAGAATGATTCAATCTATTGATCATTTTTTGCAAGGGGAAAATGGTTTTAAAAAATGTTAAAATGTCAATGAAATTGGTATTAAATTATCAGAGAAATTGAACTATGAACTCTGTATTATATAGGCAAAATGTTACACATGTTTTATGTTAAATAATAAAATATATATTGTCAATTGAAAAGGCTACACTAGTTCAAATTGGATAAAAAATCTAGATCACTGTTGTCTTGCTCCATGAATGATGTATTTCCTAATACTGCATTCAACTACATGTTGACTCAAAATCAGCTTACCAACCAGGCAAGTGTTTTTTAATCATTTACCCTAATAAATATAATTTCATTTAATACATGAATTATGTTTACATAAAAGTTTAAAATTTATTTAAATATGTAAAACTATTTCAAAACTTTAGAAATCTCTAATTTATGAGTTGAATCTATTTTTTGCTTATTTTACTTTTTATTCTGGCTAGCATTGCCATTGACAAAAAATTATAGTTCATTGATTGGGATCATATAAAAGGGTATGATAGTTTTAATTTCACATGCCCTCCAATTATTAGTAACAAATGTATTCAATATATATTAGAAGGGATGTTCCCCTTTAGCAGCATTGTAAAATAATTAATTATATAAAATTAAAAGCCAATAAACTGCAACTATAATGTTTATAATTTATCAAATTTTAAGTGTTCAACACTATTATCAAGATAAAAAATATTTACGAATAAATGAACTACAATACATATTTAAATCACTTATTTGAATAACAATAACATATTTGAATTATTGGCAATATATTAATTTTGACAGATTTGTATAGAGTTTTAATTTTGACGGATTAATCACATTCAGTATTGCCTCTTTGGATCTTAAATTAATGCAATCTTTGCTTATGACAGATTTTATAAATTTTGCTTTACATATGCTTTGATGATAAAAGATGAAGCTATTGTGTCATTATGATGTTCTCTTATTTGCTGATGTAACTTTCCTATATAATATTTCATAATGTAAAATGTACTACATACTATTTCTTATGTAACATATAACCTATTGAAAATATAAATTTTTGTTCTATTTTGTTTCAAATTGAGTTTTGTCATTTTTTAAATTAAATATTTTGCAATTTACACCCCTGGACAAAAGTAACCATCCACCCTAATTTTAAAATATTTATTGAACATAAACTAAATTCTATATTACCCACTAATTAACCATTATTTTTTGTAAATGTCTTTTTATCATATTTGTTTAATAAATAAAAGATCGG